>CAUYQG010067408.1:0-43807 GCA_963574415.1 Tarsius wallacei | reverse complement strand
CTCAAATTATATTCACCTTAATGAGGATTGCAAAGTTCCTATCACTAGTGAGAAATATACACCTTTATAACCTCATTTACAGGACAGAAGGAGTTACTAAAACTGTAAATATCACAAATAAAACCTTGTCATGTCACTGTCTTCTATTCTTCAGTACTAAATCATTTCTGAACACACACATATATAGACATGAAGCAATCAGAGGAAAAAGTATTGTATATAAAACTCATCTTAGTTTTTTTTTGAAACAGGGCCTCACTCTGTAGCTGTAGAGTGCAGTGATGCAATCACAGCTCACTACAGCCTCAAACTCCTGGCCTCAATTGATCCTCCTGCCTCAGTTTTCTAAGTAGCTGAGAGTACAGCTATGTGCCACCACACCTGGATATTTAAAAAAACTTTTTTCTTAGAGATAGGGTCTCACTATGTTGTCCAGGCTGATCTCAAACTTCTAGTCTCAAGCAATCCTCCCATCTTGGCCTCCCAAAGCACTAGAATTACAGGTGAGAGCCACTGGCCTTAGTTCTAATTTAACAAATTTTCCCCATTTAATTTCAAAGTCATATGTAGAGCCTATATAGCTCTGGAAAAGGTATTTAATAGTGGCCTAGATTTATATAACATCTTTTCCAAAGATCATGCAGGATATGTACACACAGCGCATAATTGTTCCACACAATATCCCTATAAAAATCAGAAATAACTCATTATCCTCATTTTAGAGATGCTAGAACTGAGGCACAAAACATATAAAAGGCTTTCCCAGACTCACACACACACACACACACACACACACACACACACACACAGAGTAAACCATATTTGCAAATTATTTCTCCTTTTTAACATTTTCATATTACTAAAATCTCAGTGCAAGATTATTATAAAATGTATGCCTGAAAAAGATAGCAGTTACACTGTAATTTCAATTATAAATCATTTTACCTAGAACTCTAAGAGGTACTACATAATTTTTAACAAATATGCAAATTAAAAGTAGATTATATTTTCTAATTTTCTTTGTGAAATTATATTTGAATTTAGCCCAGCTCATATTCTACAGACAAAAGAAAATTAATATAGGGACAACCTGTGATAGGAGCAGTCTGTTAAATGAAATTGTATTTTGATTTCTAAAGATGCCATGGAAGAACAGAGGATACGATTTCTAGAAGGAAAACCCACATACAAAAAAAACAAAACTCGTGCAAAGAAACATTTTTCTAACCTATAATTTACAGTTCAGCTGCCTCTATACCTCACGCCCTTCGTTAAATAATTGCAGATCTGTTGCTCAATTTTTTAAAAAACCCTCCAGGAATCAGGTCTTTAACTGGCGCTGTGACGTCTTACGTCATGATGTTGCGTCACCACGTGATGACGCTGTGCCATCACAACACATCATCGCATATTGACACAATGTCATGGCATAATATCATCGGATTAACTCATCAGCACTCCCGAGCCTGGCCCCAGGAAGGGCACGAGCGATTACAACTTTATATTTGTTCTTGTCAACACTCCTGGTCGGGAGGAGAGAACAGCCACCGGACAAATCCTTTCCTGGTCTCCTAACACTTCGAATTAGGAGGACTTGAAAATTGCAAGGAAGGGTTCCAGGGGATCGTTTTCGTGGGGATGGTTTTTATGGCTCCTTGCTCACTTTGCCCCATAGCTCAGAACACTGGAATCCCATTTTAAAGATAAATATTTACGTCAGTCCCTCTTCTTCTTGGGGGGTGGGGGAGGACTAAAATAGGATAGTGTTTAGGCTGGTGAAAAAAAGAAGCCTCATCTTTTTGATCCGCTTTTCTGGCCCTCATCTACCCTCTTCCAATTCTTTTCACCCCAAATTTCCTTTTCTATAACATTCCGAAATAGCAATTAACAAAGGGCAGGAAGCAGGTGCAGTCAATATTTTCACTAGAGACCTTGATATAAGGCCGGAGGGGGTGTTGAAAGCTGTGAGGGAGGAACTTTTGCCATCACAGCCTTGGTGACAAGCAGAGTTTCCACGTTATAAACCTGGCTGTTTGGCTGAGACCGCAATCTGAAAGTTATCTGAATTAACTTATGAACCTTCCAAAGAGAGGTAGTCATCAGTTCATTAAACACAATGGGCGGTATATGCATACTGTCAGTGTGTGACTTCTCTTTCATTAATTCAGTCACTATGTGCCAGACACTATTCTAGATACACAGGCTTAGATCAAACAGCAGAAACAGTGTCACCTTGAACAGCTCACAGAGCAATAAGGGAGACAGGTGAGCAACAGATTTCAAGACAATCTGCTAAGGGCTCTAATGATGATAAGACAGAGTGTTCTGGGGACTGGGAAAAGGCAAGGATGATCAGGAGTTGCCAAGAAGGTCCAACAGGAGAGAGAACATATTTTTGTATATTGAAAAATGGATAGGCAGCGCAGAAAAATATTCCAGATTCAAATGCAAAAATCTGGACATGTGGGAGACCTCAAAGTATTAGACTAACTTCATCATTCTGTAGACGCTTTCTCAAAATGATCTGTTCATGTAAATGCTTTTTTGAGGAGTACTGACTCACACACTCATATTACCGTAATCCTTCTTCATAATTACAAGCAGCCTCTCGATGACTCTTGAATACACTACATCAATGCAGTGGAGTTCTCTTTTAGGAATTTTCTATCCATGAGGCTAAATATGTTTCCTCTTTCTTCATAACCAAATAAAAATTGGAAATCAAAGCCACTTGTGCTTTCTTGAAAGCTTTTGACTAGCCACAAAAATATTGGTAATTTATTTTCTGATATGTACATGAAGATGGATTAGAAATATCCCCTCTAATTTTTAATTCACCATTTAAAATAGACAGTGAAGAATATTTGTTTTTAATGTGCCGTGAAAGAAACACTTCAGCTCAGTCAGTGGTAAGTGGTTATATATTCTGACATTCAGCCCCACATGAAAGCCACTGGTAGATATTTTCTACAGCTACCATAATCCTCAAGAGGTGTTCAAAAACTAGATATGACAAGAGAATCAAAACTCTAAGGGATTTCAGCCCCAAAAGACTTGCCTTCATCTTCCTGAGAATTACATGATGCTGAGAGACAGGTTTTCAAACAAGTTTCTAAAATGTCATTTATAAGCTAGATATACACATACCCTTTCAGAATTCAGGTGAGTAATTATTTACTTAAACTTGTTTAGTGTATGGCTTTTAAACTCAACCAAATATATGCACATGTACGTGTGTGTGTGTGTGTGTGTGTGTGTGTGTGTGTGTATTCCTTAATATATTTATTTTTTTAAGTGATAAAAATATCAGAATCTGGACTCCAAAGACATGTGATAAGTAATAACTGGTGAGAGAGAAAAACAGAGAAATATTTCCAACTAACAATTATTTTCCACATATAGTATATACAAAATTTTATTATGAATAAGATAATAAAGGGACAAGATGTGATAAGAAATTTGCTCGAATGAGTGGTATATTTTAGAAATTAGAATACAGAGACTACAAGGGAAAAGATCTGCCGATGATGGAAACCCAATGGTATACAACAGTAGAATGTGGAGTGACTGAGCTTCTTAAGATTTGTTTCTTTAAGAATTTTAAGTATTTTTTTCATTCCAAATCTAGAAGTAAGACAAGAATAGCAACATCAGAACTTCCTGGTTTCTGCAGATTTATTCAGCTCTGTATTAGTGAACTTTTTATCCACATAGAATTCAGTTTGTGCAAAAGATATATGTGGCAAAATTTTTTCAACCCAATGTATATCTTTCAGATACAAAATCTTTTATGGTAGAATAATCAGCCATCATTTGTTTTACAAGCTCAGGGTTTCACATGTTGGTTTTATCATATACCTTCTGCTTCCTGAGGATTATCATAGTTCCGTGAACTAAAGCAAAATAGTCCACAGAGAGACTTTAAATTTTATTTACCTATGTCAATAATTTTCTTTAAAATATTGAATTCAGATAAAGGAAACATTCTCACTAATTGAGGACCTGCTAGCTACTGGAAATTGCGCTATGTGACTTACATATGTTATCTCATTTAGTTCAGTCACATTTTTAATGGTCTTGAAGAAGATGTGATTATTTATCAATATAAATGACAAAATTCAGCTGTTTGAATTAATCCTGCAGTGCATCATTTTTTAGCAAAAAATCTATTAACATTTTTAAGCATTTCTATGAGCTGGGCACAATTATTTTAATATTAACCCAGCTTATCATGTTCCCATAGTTTCTAGGTGAGTGGATACAAATCGAGTTACCAGTAATTTCTGACTTTGGGGTCCCTCCAGCACCATCTTCCTCTCCCCACACCCTTGCTCCTCCTCCTGTTAATGCTAGTGAACATTGAAGTTCTGCTGTGTCCCCCAGACCCACTCCTGCCATCTGAGATGTTCACTGACATCCGTCTGCTGTCCTTACTGATGACAGGACTTTATTAACATTATTGCAGGACAACCCTTCGGGACCCCTCCCATTGCTGGGAGCTCGCCTCTCTTCTTAAGAAATTCCTACTTTCTCACACCCCAACCAAAAAAAAAACATTGTCCCAGCTTCTCTTTTGTCACTGCCAGATTCAGGGATGCAGAGGTTAAAGTTAGGGAGGAAGATTTCCCCAGCAGGATAGAAATGGTCTACTGCACTTCCATACTTGGTTTTTCACAATATAGGAGGGCCTCACACTGTGACTAACTAAAGAACCCCAAGTTGAAGTTGGGAAATCTCCATTTTTGAAGCAGCTTTTTGACCTCCTTGATTCTCGACTATCCAATTTTTCCTATAGGAGAAAGGTCAGTCCCAGGGAGTTTAGACAACAAGTATGGCAGAGGGGAGCAGGCAGCTGACTGAGCTGGTGAAGCCAGGTATGCATGTGCAGAGAATCTCAGCAAACCTGGGGAAACATACCTGACCCAAAAAAAAGCTATCCCAGGAGAGGAGCTGGGCTTAAAGAGAGTGCAATAGGGAGTCATTGCTATTTATAGAAAAAATGGTGTAATGAAGGTGGTATTATGGAAAGATTCTGGGAGAACTAGAGGCAGGAGACCACTGAAGTCAAGGCCACCGTGACACTACCAGAATGAAAGCTGGGTTTTGGCTGATGGCAGGGGACATGAGAGGAAAGGGGAGGTGAGAGCCCAACAAACCAGAGATATCTTCAGCAAAATACAAGCCAGGACTGCTGAACATTCTGTATTTAAGAAATACTGGAGGGGAAAATGACAGCTACAACTCCAAAGAAATTAGAGCATGAGAGATGGGAAGCATGTCAGGCTGCTGACACAAATGGAATTATCTGGTAGTGGTGGTGGTGGAGGAGGAAGAGAAGGTGGTAGAGAAGGAAACTGTTTTAATTTTAGCTGTGAGCAGTTTGAGATGACAGCAGAGAACCCAAGTGGAATTCTTATGCTGTTGTGACTGCCATGACTCCATGGCCCACCAGAGAAGCTGAGGCAGAAATGGGGGTTGGGCAGACACAGGGTTTGGGCAGACACTTATTTTCCAAGAAGAGGCTCAGCACAGACTTTTTCAACAGCTACTAAAATTCCTGGCCAACATGAACCAAACACTTCCATTTCTTCATTTTACAACAACAACAATAAAATGTAACATGCCTTGCCCTTTGAAAAAGACATAGGTTTTTCTCCTTCTGACTCAAAAAGCGATCTTCAGAAAATGGTCAAAGTCATTCATGGCTCTGAAGCTTTGTTGAAAAGCTTTAATTTGTTAAAAGAACCAATACTTCCAAAAAAATAGATGATTTCTTTAACACTTCAGACCGGAACTCGATGACATTTTTTCTTCCACAGGGATTCGATTAATTGGTTTTTCTTAATGTTCGATGGTAGCAAAGTCATCACATTGAAAAAATCTTGTGTGATTTATCAGCTTCTTCTCCAGAGCCCTGAGAACGCCTGATGATCATTTCAATCAGACCGATCATTCACCAAACACATCATCATGAATAATTTAGTAGAACAATAGATCTATTACTTAATATAGTGCTAACCTTTTATAATGCTTGCATCAGTGGAGAGGACTAATATCTGTGTCACAGAATAACTTATATCAGGTTTTGGGTTTTGGAGGTAACATTGTGACTCATAGAATACCTAAACACATGCAATTATAAACCACATTATGGGAAAATAGTTAACCTTTGTGTAGCATTTAAGAGTTTACAAAGTACTTTCTGAGACATTAGCTCATCTGATGCTCAGATCAACCCCGTGAGAGAGGTATTTTTTTTGTTCTGTTCTGTTTTGGAGAGTTTAAGATTTTTAATTGACACACAGTAATTGTATATAGTGATGTTTCAATACGTGTAATGTATAGTGATCAGATCAGGATATCAGTATATCTGTCATCTCAAACATTTATCATTTATTTGTGTTGGGAACATTCAATAACCTCCCTCTAGCTATTTTAAACCATACAGTATGAGGGGCCCCCAAAATACAAAATTTATCTATTAAAAATAGTGTATTTATTCTTACATGTTTAAACTTCAGCCACTTTCAAAGTACTTTTCATTTGATGCAATGCATCTATTGAGACACTTTCTTCACTGCTCAAAACAGTTGTTGAACTCATCAATTTTGATGCCTTTTAATGCTTCTACCATTTTTGGTTTCACCTCTTCCACTTGGGCAAAGTGTTTCCCTTGGAGGATTTTTTTCACCCAAGGAAACAAACAAAAAAGTCGCTTAAGGTGCGATAGGGAGGACGGGACTCAGGAGTCATGCCATTTTTGGTCAAAAACTGCTGAACACCCAGTGCAGTATGGTAAATATGTACAGGCATGCTCATAAATCACCCATCAAGAAATGGGCAAATGCGTTGAAAGAATCTCAAAAAAAAAAAAAAATTCACTGAAGTTGAACGCAACCTCTCACAACAACACTAACCGCTGGTACACTGATGCTGATGGTTTCTAGAACACTTACTTAGCAGGAGAAGTCTGTACTACAAGGGACCCACCCTCTAAAAGATAATTCTTTTTTGGTCCCCCCTCATATATAATTAACTATAGTCATCCTACAGTGCTAGAGAACACTAGGACTTATTCCTCTTATCTAGCTGTAATTTTGACCTCTTTAACAATTCTTTCTCATTCCCTCTTTCTCCCATCTCAACCTCTAGTATTTTCTGTTCTACTTTTTACTTCTAAGAGATCAACTTTTTGGGGGTGCTTCCATGTATGAGGAGAACATGCGGCGTTTCACTTTCTGTTCCTGGCTTATTCCACTTAACATAAAGAGATATTATTTTATAGATGAGGACAAGGCTCCGACAGGCTAAGGAGTTTGTCTAAAACTGCCTATCTATTAAGGGATGGAGCTGAGAATCTCTCCCAAAAGTCTGTGCTCTATCTCCTGTGCCATGATTCCCTCTGGTGTAATCAATGCCCGGATGACAACAGGCTCTCTAAGGCAGGCTCTGTCCACACCACACACCCCCACAGGCTTTCCACGCCATGACCTTGCATTCCACCTTCTTTGCTAGCCATCTCCCTCTGGTGGCCAAGGCCTCTCACATGAGCCACTGCCATATGAGCATCATAAGCCACCATTTCTAGAGCAAAAATGCTTATTTTCTCAGGCATCAAATCACATGTGAGTATTTCTGCAGTATCCCCATCATCCTGTAGCAAAGGAAGCCACACATCTGCTAGTAACAGGTGCCGTATTCTTTTTTTAAATGATTTCTGCCATGTGACAGTTCATGTAAACAACACAGAAAATTCTACCCAATCATGATTTACACTTTATTTAAAACTCTTAAAGGAGACTTGTCTCGCTGTAAGCTAATTTTGTGAAAGTTTGTTTTGCCCATTCAATATTTAGCTTGATTCCTATCTGGAATATTCTTTATTAGGTTTGTCTCTCTCCCTCTCTCTCTAACCAAGACTGTCAATGATGGATAAAAGCAAAGCTTTAGTTTTATAATCTGTTCTTGAGAGTTCTTCATTATGCTTAAATTTCTACCCTTTGTTTCAAGGATATTATCCTGCAAGAGCTGCAAGCACCTAAGTGTCATTACTGACATTTCTTTTACGGCAAAAGTAAACTCAATCCAATTTAGAACGGGCCCCATCTTGTTAGATTAATCATTATGTTACAATAATCTTCATTTTCATCTTGTTATTATTATTTACATTTTCTGCTTAGGAATAACAGTTCTCCAAGGATCACGTAAGCCATGCTTTTAGAGGAAGCCCCAGCAGAAGTGGCTTGTGATTTAAGGTGAACAACAAGGGGAGATATGGTTTATAATGGCACATATTTAGGTCACTGTCTGGGCCCGATCCTTTAGACCAATGAAAGCAAACAAAAGAGCAGAAGTGCTTTCCCACTAAATAAATCATTTGCTTCGTTATGTTCAGCCTTGAGTTTTCCACACTCCTTCTAGCCCTCGTATTAGTCAAGGATAACTTCCTGAAATACCTACTACATATTAACAGAACTCTGATGAATTGAAATTTTAATCATTTAGAATTTGTGTTCAAAAGATGTGGGCGGTTTGACAGTTGAAATCACATTATTTAGAGGAATTGGAAGCCACCGTACCAAATTCAATTTATTAATGCACTCAGCAATAGCTAGAGTTATTTTAGCAATTTATTCTAAGGTTTCAAACTCAGCAAGAAACAATAACAGCACCAGGTTTCCCACTAAGGGGATTCCAGGCACATTATGTAGGTTAACTGACCATTCTGGGATGTGTGGGATGGCAAGATTTCCTAGAACATGGAAATTTTCAGTTAAAACAGAGAGAGTCCTAAACAAACCAGGTTAGTCATTCTAGATTCAGGATGAGGGAAAATCTTCAATTAGAACTGAGGCATTCATGGAGAAGGACTCACTCTTGGAAACAGAGCAACAGCTGCCGTGCTGAAGCTGGAACACAAGGCCAGAGTTGGACTGGAGGCTTCGATGTCAGGGCACGGGAGTATTTAATTAAAGCTTTTTATTGACCCTTAACTGAAGACAAGATTGGCCCCAGAGCAGGAAACAGGCTGAATCTGCAGTTGGGGCAGAGAGGGCCACACAACACAGCAAGGAGCGATATGAAAATAAAATCCTCAGAAGACCTTATCCTCCTGGCCTGTCTTCTCTTTGTGCCTCCTGTTAGTCCGAGCAGGCCACTGTTCTCTTGTTTTCATTTAAACCAGGGTGTGAGGCTGTCACTTTATACTTGAACACTTGTGGACAGAGTAGAGCTCCATCTATAGCATCGGCTTTAGGAGCTGAGGATCACACCAGAATTACAGAGTTTCCCTGCTTGTGACAGAAAAAAGTGTTATTAAAGACATGATCTTGGCCAGGCGTGGTAGCTCACACCTGTAATACAAGCACTTAGAGAGGCTGAAGCAAGAGGATTGCCTGAGCCCAGAGGTTTAAGACCAGCCTAGACAACTTGGTGAGACCTCATCTCTACAATAAATCAAAATATTAGCCAGGTGTGGGGGTGCATGCCTGTAGTTTTAGCTACTTGGAAGGTTGAGGCAGAAGGATCTGAGTCCAGCAGGTCGAGACTACCAGAGTGAGACTCCCACTCAAAAAATAAATAGATAGATAGATAGATAGATAGATAGATAGATAGATAGATGATAGATAGATAGATAGATAGATAGATAGATAGATGATTGTATTCAGTTTGAGTTTCTGTTCTACTGAATCACTTTTCATTGGAAAACAGCCAAAGTTCCTCTCTACTCTTTACACAGGCAGCCAGTATACATGACTGTATCTATTATAGCCAATATTTAAAATTGTTTAAAAAGATATTACCCCCTTTTTTGTGTAGAAAATTCTTTTTTTGTAAAGACAGGACCCATGAGTAAGACTTTCTGCCAGGGTGGGGGTTGAACAGGGAGGATAAAGCAGATGAGAGACCCCTAAGGGGAAAGGAGGAACTGTCAACATTCAGCTCTTCCCAGAAGGGTCCTCTCTCTGAACTAAGAATTCATGGCCAGGCACAGTGGTTCACGCCTGTAATCCCAGCACTTTGGGAGGCTGAGGAGGGAGGATTGCTTGAGCCCAGGGGTCTAGGCAACAGCGAGACATCATCTACACAAAAAATTTAAAAATTAGCTAAGCGTGGTATCGTGCATGCAACTGGGGAGGCTGAGGCAGAAGTTCACCTGAGCTCAAGAGATCAAGGCTGCAGTGAGCCATGATCATGCCACTGCACTCCAGCCTGGGCAACAGAGTGAGACCATGACCAAAAAAAAAAAAAAGAAATTAAGCATTTGTGATATTCAATAGATTTGTTTATTTTACTATAAGAGATGACATTCCTTTACAAATGCAGCAGCATAGCGTCATGATTAAGAGCATTCACTTATTCCATTAATTAAATGTATCATTCTAACTAGTTCTGTAACCTCTCTGAGACAAACTTTCCTCATCTGAAAAATGGACAACATAACTCACATTTACAGAGATTTAGTGAGAATTACATGCCATCGCAAATGTAGGATGCCATGTCTGACACAAGTAAATGTTTAGTAAATGTTAGTTCTTTTCCTTTCCTTTTTTTCTGCCAATATTCTGTCTGCAAATGAACAAATAAGTCACTCTCAAATTTGAAAAATTGTTCATTATCACCATTTATTACCAATATCAGTAACAGCATGATGGAAACAAATTCAGTTCATTTTCTTATTCTTTTGTATTTATCTTAACCTTCAAAATCTGAATGTCTTTTAAAAATACCATTCATCAGAATAAATGGGTATCTGGTAGAGACGATCTGATATCTGTGCTTGAAAAGTTCTAAAATGCACATGGACAATCAATTCATCCACTTAGCTATGTGTGTGTCTGTTATAGAAGTGTGCCTCTTTCTACACAAGGATCCTTGTATATAACAAGCCACATTCTGAGCACCTCACTGTATTTGATTGTTTTCTAAGTAAAATCATTATTGCCTGGCAGAGGGCAAATACTACACTTAAAAACCTCTGAAGTTTATTTTTACTTATAAACACAAGCATCAAATGGGAGATGACATAAAGTTCACCACAATTTTTGAACAATCATAAAAATGACAGAAATCAGGAGTTCTTTCTGAATGCATAAATGTCAATATAGCCAATAACTCTTCTTATACGCTGTCCAAGTAAAGACCCTTCAAGCCACTACAAACCAGGATGCAACACAGGAGCTTGCTGAAAAAAAGGGAGCTAGCATAGGGATTTTTCTCAATTTTTGTTCTTATTACTAGTGAAAATTAAGAGCTATTACCATATGCCAGGGATTATCAAAAGTACATTGTACATATTAAATTGGTTTAATTCTCACAAAATTCTGTGCTGGAGGGACTATGATTATTCCCATGTTAAAGATGATGAAACTAACACTTGGAAAATAGCCTAAAGTCCCAGAAATGGTGACAGCAGAGGTAAGACTTGAACCTGCGTCTTTCTGACCTCCAACTCCATACTCTTTAGCTATGAAACTGGGTAAGAGAAGAAAGAGCATTTTTATTCTCTTTGGTAACATCATAATTCTACCCAAAAACAATTTTGAAAGAGTTAATTTCATCGTAAGTTTCTAGCCGCACTAAATGATGCACTAGGACAGACACCTTGGTTTTTCCCTCCAAATTGTCTAGCTGGGGCACTTATCAGCGTCTGCAGACTGCATTTTCCATGTCTCAGGCTTCAGATTATCCTCACTATTCTACAGAAAATAACATCACTGCCAAAGAAGTTCTTTCTCGATAGTCACTTCTTAGACTTGACGTAAGTAGTTTAAGCAAATGTCCTTTAATGTTCTCTTCATCATGGCTGCGGAAAAAAAAAACTAAAAAGCTCTGAGTTTTATTCACTTCAAAAACGGAATCTCAAAAGATTTGAAAAAAAATGTCCTAGTTTTCAACTCAACTTTCAAAGGTTTTTTTTCAAATGGTTAATTTGATATCCTAGAGTATTCAGCAGGATCCCTTAATGAGCTTAAAAATGAACTTTTTTTCTAGACTTCGCTTTCAGATAATGATTTAAGACCACCTCATCCTGCCTTCTTTGTGCATCGATGTCATTAGGCTCAAAGTCAAGCATGAAGGTGAACAGACTTTAATTTAAGACCATTCAGAGCTACGTTCTCTGCAACACTCACAACAAGCCTCCTCTATTAGCTCCTGACGGGGCCTTCATTAGTTAGTTGGGCCAGATCAAACGCTAGGTGGGAACAATTCTGCCTGGCAACTCAGACGTTTTTCCTACTCCTCTTCTTATTTGTAGAGGTCAGCTCAGAGATCATGGGAAACACTGTAATTCAAAAGAGAAGGTTGTCTCTAAATGTCAGTCAACAAAATAGATTAAAAACATGGAGACACGGTTGTAGTTCATGTATGAGCCTTTCTATAGTTTTTATTTTTATTTTTGGCAGAAATAATTCCAATTGGCCTCCTCCTCCTATTCGAGATTTTCAAATGAAATGGCTCAAATTTAGTATGATAAAAATAGAAATATTCTGTTTTTCCTCCTCCACTCCACATGCCCAGCTTCGCCCTGCAGAATGCCACTGATGTTGCCAGTAAGTACCTCCTGAACCCATTCGTTTCTCTCCATTCCCTTTGATTGCTCAATTCTTACTCAAGCTGTCTTCCACCCACCGAGACATCATGAGGCTTGTGCTCTGTTCTTAGGGCTTCCAGCATCTGTCTAACATGTCATGCCTTCTTACCTGTGCTCATCTGCTCAATACCTGGCTCACCCAAACATCACCCTGTGCAATCTACCAACCCTCTAGCCTCAGCTCAGCAAGCATGCCCACCCCCCCATTCATCTTCATCACACTTGCATTTGATGGCCTCAAGAGACTATCTCTGTCTGGACAAGCCCTTCATTCACATTTTACTGAGCCACTTCTTTCATGGGCACCAAGAGTTCTTGTGTGCTCACCTCTTCCGACAGTATGCTCTAAGAGTGCTAATGTATTTCCAAAAAGTTGCCCATGATCTAAGGATAAGGCACAATCTCCTGAGACTGGCATTTAAGGCTCTCCAAAATCTCACTGTTTGTAGATTTTTTTTCCCCCAAACACTCTAGATTATATTGATTTTCCCTTCTCTGAAACTTTTTAGCATTTATAACTGTAACATGTATTCTCAAACTGGTTATATGCTTCCTTCCACTGTTTCATAAGAGTTTATGTATATCTCCTGCCCGTCCTAAGAGCCTGAATGTTGAAACCTCACATTATACATTTTTGTAGCATCGGGCTCCAGTACCACACAAACCATAGGTTCTCAAAACCTATTATTAATTTGGCAGGATTAAATGAGTGAATGAAAATATGGTGCTACCTAGAAATATAAAGAAAGGCAAAGAATGTTCAGAGAGATAAAAAGTATAATTTAAGAAGAGAAAGCTGTAGGTGTTTTTTCAGCCCACATGATCAATTTTAAACATTAGTTTAGGGAGTGTTTGAAAAAGGGCAAGATGAGGTCAGATGCTATTGCTATTCTTTTATTCTGTTTCCTTCTTTTATTTTGGCAAGGAATCAGGGGGAGGCAAAGCTAGCCCACTGGTTACTTTCAAATAAGCCATCCTCCTCTCCTTTTTTCTTCTTTCCTCCTTCTTTAAAAAGTAGTATTCTACAGAAACAAGTCCTAGAGGAGGGTAGAGAAGGTGAAGGGGGAATAAGAAGGAGAAAGTCAGTCATCACTGCCACGGCTGGAGGAAGGCAGCTTTCCTCTGCCCAGAAGGCAGGAAAAAAACATCACTCTATTCCAGGCTGCTGAGCAGACCTTTGCAAAGGATAAAACTTCTAGGGTCTAAAGGGACCTATTAGGGGGAAATTACTTCACAGCTGAAGAGAATCAGCCACACAAAAGGATCAAAGATGGTAGCCCAGATGCCTCTGGGTCAATCTGACCACATGAACAGGAAGAGTGGAGAAATGGACCATCGCTGGAAAAGGGACAGATGAGAAAGATGAGAAAGACAGTCTATGTTCAGTCAGTGAGACTCCTAAGACAGTCATTCAGGATGTTTATAACGGGTGCAAATTTTGAGAAGCTGGTCACTCTCAGAGGGACTCAAGAGCTGCTGTCAGCCTAGAAGCTCCTCCTAATTCTTTCAGGAGAATGAAAGTATGAGCTGTGTTCTTTACCTCACCCACAGCAACCCGCCTTTATTAGCCTAGCCCCTGATGAAAGCCTCCATTAGTTAGCAGGGATGATTATTATTTTGTCTGATTTCATTGATTGGATGGCTTGGTTTTCGCAGTCTGTGAAACTGAACTGACCCAGCGCACTAGTAGAACAGCATGAGCACATTTTGAGTTCAAGCTTTAGGAACCACCCAGGCTCTCATGAGTCATGAGGAGGGAGCAGCCCACCAGATCAGGAGCACAGGGAAAGTTCCAGCCCCAGACAAACCTCTTGGGTGCAACCAGCTTTCTTAAGACATTTTTAAGTGTATCATAAAACTGTGCTCTTCCAACTAGATAGAAAATACTGTCGAGTATGAGTCATTGGCTCTTAAATAGTTTGAAGTTTCTGTAAGGAGTTTTTGTCCTTGAAAATTCCAGGACTGTAGCATTAATAAAATCTTGGATAAACAAAAGAGTGTGCTTTAACTTGTTTTCAGGATTATAGAAGTTTTAGTAATGCTGGAATGTTTCACATACAAATTGCTGTAATGTGTTTGGTTTAATAAGACTTGGAAATGGAAGTAGTCGCTACTGATAAGCCCAGATGGCAGTACAATAGTATGCTGAATTGATCTGATATTCCAAACAATATTGGACTTTTTAATAATAGAAGGTAGCAATAAAATAGTATTTTGATTAATTATAATCTAGAGTGTGGGCACCATTGGTGGGGTAAGAGGACAGCTTTTAGGACTTCAATATAAAACTCAGCTTTTTTGTCATTCATGAAAATTTAATTCCACATACTCCTTTTTTTTTTACACTTCCAATTTTCATTCACACATCACATCTGAGCATGAAATTATGCAATATAGGCAAAGGACAAGGACAGCAGAGGGCCACAGATGTGTGTACTGGAAGGAAATGAAGCAGGGTGCTGCTCCTCCTCTGGGGACAGAACTTCTGAGATGTCCCCACTTGCCCTGTTCTTGTACATTCAATGGTGCAATTTTGTTAGACACCTTGGGACTGGCTCACATTAACCCATGATCACAGCACTTCACAATCATTTGAAATTAGAAGATGATTTTGAGACACGCCTCCTGAGATAACATAAAGTATCCTTCCCGTTATACAAGTTGCCTTGATTATGGGGCCATAAGATTCTGTCCAGTCTACTGACCCTCTGTCCCAACAGCGCAACGGCCTTCCATATGCTCGCCACCCCCCTTTTAAACACTAGGTCAATTCCATCTCCTGTTGGCACTTCCTGCTTTTGGATACATTTGTGCTTTCATCCTTGCCAGTTTAATTCACTGATATGGTCAAGCTCTGTGTAGGGCTTAGCCTGATTTCTTGGTTAGAAATTGTGGAATTTAAGGTACTCTTCGGGTGCTCGTCAGTGTCCCATTTACAAGCACGCTCCTGGCTGGAGTGTTCCAACAGAAAGCCGGTCTCGTCCCTTGTATATGCTTGAAATTGATCTCACTCTCGGTATTTCAGGTGTGTTTCCTGCCTCTAAACACTCATACCTAATGTAGGAGTCCTATTCATGTTGTGTGAAGGCTTATTTTATTTTCCCAAAGATTTCAATGGTAAGAAATGCTGCCCATAGTCAAGTTTCTAGTAAAGATCATAGAGGGAGAGGTGGAGGGTGAGACAGTGGCAGCCAGGATCTTACAGTTTCACCAGGTGAGGCTTAAAGCTCCATCTATAAGTTGCCCAGTTGACCACAGGTAACAAATAGTGTTTTCCACAATCAAATGTAGCACTGCTTTGAGTTAAGCCTTAAGTCCTCTATAATTAGATATTCCCCACGAAGACTTAGCTAATGAACCACACTGTGGAAAATGCGGCTGCACTGGTAGTTTAGTAAAATGGAAGTGATTAATTGAATAAAATAACATTGGTAGTAACACAATCATATATATACTTGATGAATGCATTGTTTTAGTTGGCATTTTAAACTTTTGGCAGAGGGTGGGGGTGGGGAAAATAGAACCAACAACAGAGGAACCAGAAATAAACAAGGGGGGTTGTCTCATTATTTATAAGATAAAGACACCTTCTTGGGTTTCAGATGGCATAATGTGGAGGGGGCAGCAGTGACCTATGGAATCTGCCAAGAATCTGTGGATTCTAATTTATGACCATAGTTGAGTCCTGCGTTTGAGGTAGTTGAGGGGACTTTTCTTGTTATCGAGAGAGGGAGAGGAAGACATACAAATAGTCAGCACTGACCAACTGGTTGGGCCAATGCTTGCCATGATCCTGAAGGAAGGAGGCTAAAACAACCCACTCACCTATACCTGCCTCCCAAGCTCCCATTGAATTTCAATCACAGGTCAGCACAACACCTTATTCATCTGTATACAACACAACAGCATCCAGCAGAAGGCCTTACACAAAGAAAGTGCTACGATGGTTCTTGATTTGAATCCTATGGTGACCAATGCTATGCTGTAAAATTGTTAAAAGGGTGTTTGGTATGCTTAGTCTTGCCCAAAATATCGTATGCAAGAGGCAGGAACTTGCAAAAGGTGGTCAATAGACAGCCAGTTTGGCTAGCAGTTTGAGTATCTGACAGCTGCATTAGAAGCAGAAATGGGTAAGCAACTTGCCACAGTATGGCAAAAAAAATCATTAAGACAGCCCTGAGTCCCCAACAAGGATAGACAAACTGAAGAAAAATAAAAAACAGGTGGGAAGGAGGTACAAAATAGACTTTTAATGCTTTAATATAAGTTCAACAAAGTCTATATCTGTTCCATGTTCAGATACATCTTGGGAACATAGCAAACAGTCAGGAAATCTGGGAGAAAAGGTCAGTTTTGATTCATCATTATCAACAATAGTCACTTAAAGAGGTGAAGCTTTAAGCCCAGGAAAACAGAAAGAGCAGAGACAGTCCACAAATTTAGGATTGGACAGAAGGCTTCTGGGATGGCCTACTCAGGAGGTTTAGCACCTGCTGTGGAAGTGGTTTCCATTCTTCTCTATTCTTCTCCCTGTTTTCACCAATGTCAATATCCAGATCTCAAAGCTCTTTAAGGGGCCCCTGAAAAGCAAGACCTGGCAGGGACCCTCTAAGAATCTGGTGGCTAACTTGTCCCCTAAACTACAAGGGAAGAACCAAAAAATACCTGGAATTACCTTTCGGAGGGCAGGTCCCTTGTAGTCCAGGCTTTCCTCACTAGGTAAGTGTTCTAGGAACTTATCGGCATCACTGTACCAGTTAGCATTGTAGCATTGTTGTGAGAGGTTGTGTTCAGCTTCAGTGAATTTTTTTGGAGATTCTCTCAATGTGTTTGCCCATTTCATGATGGGTGACTTATGAGTGCACCTGCCCACAACAAGCTGAGTATTAATCAGTTTTTGACCAAAAACAGCATGACCTCCCTATTCACCCAATCTTGCCCCAAGAGCCTTTTTGTTGTTTCCTGAATGAAAACAGTCCTCAAAAGGAAATGTTTTGCCAATGTGGAAGAAGTTAAACAAAAAACGACAGAAGCACTAAAAGGCATCAAAATGACGAGTTCAAAATTTGTTTTGAGCAGTGGAAAAAGCATCTCAATAGGTGTACCGCATCACACAGAGAGGACTTTGAAGGCGGTTAAAGCTTAAACAAGTAAAAATAAATACACAATTTTTAATAATAAGTTCCAGTTTGGGAGTGGTCCCCATTCATATAACAGGGTCATTTGTTCCATGCTTGGCCATCATGTCCATTCCAAACCTAGGTTTGGCATTAATTGAGCTGGTCTGGCTCAGGCACTATAAACAAATGTCCTTCTAAGCAGGGCCTGCCCGAGTGGTGAACAGGAGTCACATTAGTTATGCCTTGTATTTTTCAGGGTTTCACAGGATGATAAAGCTGGAAAGGTCTATGGGTAAACAGTGGGCAACCAAAACCCTTAATGAGGATGAAATTAAAGGCCACAGAGATAAAATAAGTCCTAGGGTCACACAGAGAGTTGGAGGCTGACTCAGGGTAGAAACCTGTCTCCTGACTCCCGGTCCAGTGCTCTGACCACTACCTGCCCATCGTAGACATGTACTGTTCACCCCTTGCACAGTCTTTGCTGTTCAGTGTTCCAGATTATTTCCATACTATTTTCCTAAATCCAGGTCTTTAACAGAGTGTGTGTGCATATGTATGTGGCGGTCTCTATGTTGAGCAGAGCAACTATACTGGAATAGCAGCTTCAGGACATCTTGGGAGTGCCCAGGTGCTCACTCTAGTCCTCTCTCTGGTGTTCCACCTGACAAGTGCCACGGCTTTTCATAAGTAATATTCCTCTAACTGGCATGTTCTTTCCCGTGTAACCCAGATCTCAACCAGAGGTGCCCCTCCTCTTGAGATCTAGACTGTATTAACCTAAGCCTCTATTTGATCCTCTATATATATTCATGGACTGCTCCTAAATTGTAATTTCCAGGGCAAGCTCCAGCTTTGGTGTTATCTTGGGTGCTAGCTCCTTTTCTAACACATAGTTCCTGTTATAGATTAGCTACTGGGGTGAAGGTGACATTCTCTGCTTTACACCATATGTGGAAGTCAACCTGCTTCAAAAAACTCCTACCCAAAACAAAAATCACCCACGCGCTGTGAGTACAACAGTGTGAGGCGGGGAGGCAGTTTGCAATCAAACAATGCAAACCACTTCAAATCTGTTGTTCCTTAAAAGTACCTTCCTCTGGGCAACCCCCTTTGTAACCCAAATTTTACTGTCTCCTTGACTCTGTTTTACTTTTTTTTTTCTGTTATCTTGCTCCCCCTTCTCCTCCTTTCAAGATTGCTTTGTGTTCTGTATTCTCATTCTGCTATTTAGAACAGGAACACTCAACTGGAGGTGACTCCCCCCTCTGAGGGGGGAAAACTTGACAATATCTCAAGACAGTTTGGGTTGTTTCAGTGAGTGAGTGTTGGCTACTGGCATGTAGTAGGTAGAAGCCAGAGATGCCACTAAACATCCTACCATGTACACAACAGGTTCCCACCACAACAAATTGTCCTCAAATGTCATGAAATTGAGAAGGCCAGGAGTTGAGAAACCCTGACCTAGAGCAATTTGGCTAGAGCTATCGCTATTCCCAAATGCAGTCTTAGACTTATCCACCCTCCTTCCACCCTCCTTAGAAGTGGCTGTGCTTTAAAATCGCATTTTCTTTTTTATATATATAAAAATTGTGTGTTTATTCTTATTTTTATTTTAAAGATGTGGGGTACAATTCAGGACTAGGTATACAAGTGGACTATTTTCTTTCTTCAGTTGCACTAACAAAATCTAGGTCAAATGTCACCCCTCCTGGCCACCTTCCCCAATCCTCCTTCCACTCCTCCATCTGTGCTTTCAAGTCACTTCTTCCACACTGCCAGGCCATCATTCATCCACCTTGTTAGACCACAGCCACTTAGCAGCATAGATCACTCCTTTTCAGTTCCCCTAGCACAGTCCCTGGCATAGAACAGGCATTGAATAATGCTTGTGGAGTTGAACTGAATGTTCACAAAACAGCTCCCCCAGTCTTAGTACCAAGCCTGGCAGAAGAGTGGAGATTATATTGGCAGCTGAGGGTAATCATAATTCTTGCAAGACAGAGAAGGCACATACGCATGGGGATGACTATATGATGATGCACTGTACAGCCTTGGTTGAAAAGATCACACTTAGTGAGGAGATCCAGAGATGACTCAGCACGGCTCTCAGAGGCGCTCATTGTCAACAGAGGATATCGCCAGATGAGAGTGTCCCCATTCCAATTTTCAATGATGGCATCACAGCTTGCAATTTGCATTGCAATCAGGAGTATTTTAAAGGAAGAGGTGTAACAGCCTATCTAAATATTGCTAAAGCACACATAAATGCCCATTTTTCTTGACTGAGTAATGACAAGTGGGACAATTATTTTAGAATTAGCAGTAATTTTCCAAAGTATTGTGAGCAGTTCATGAAGTAATGGAATTTCAAATGGTAACTTCTAGATAAACAATCGGTTAGTGAAAAGGAAAAACTGATGTCTATATATAAGGAAAGGCATGTTAAAAGAAATAAGAAGTTTCATTATAACATTTCTAATCAGCCTTTTTGATCTCATTTTCCAGGTATTGTTACATCAAGTCATTCAACCATGACATACACAAGCCTAATTGAAGTATTAGGAAATGTCATTTATTTTTTTAAAAGTCTGTGACAATCAAACTTTGATGCTATCTAAGGATAGATACTTCATCACTTTGTTTATTTAAAGATAAAGTTAAAAAATCAAAAATAGAAGTGGGGAAGAGGAAACAACAGCAGCAGAAACCGTCTGGATTTTGTATGATTTCATCCCTGCCAAAGTTCATGCCAACTGATTATCCTTTCTCTTGCTTGTTTCAACAACTTCCTTTGAGCAGATCTTGCCTACTATAGATCCAAGACCATTTCCCCTTTCTCTTTCCTAGAGGGTTGTGCAGGTGGTTGTGGTGATTTGTTTCAGGGCATGTTGGTCTCTTCAGAGCCCCACTGGTGAACCTTGGATTAGCAGACTAGCCAGTATTTTTTTCCCTCAAGTACTCTCCAACCTCCCTCCCTCTCCCATGAAATTTTAATTTCACAGATAGACTGTCCTTTGGAGGACCACAAACCATTTTAACATCTAAGGTTTCTTTTGGTCCCTGTGATAGGTAGAACAATGGCCCCACAAAGGTGTCCAGGTCCTAATCTCTGGAGCCTGTGACTATGATAGGTTACATAGCAAAGGTGAATGAAGGTTGTAGATGGAATTAAAGTGGTTATTCAGCTGAATCTGAGGTGGGGAGATGATCTTGGATTATCCTGGTGGGCCTCGTGTTCTCACAAGAGTCCTTACATGAGGAAGAGGGAGGCAGAAGAGTCAGAAATGAAAAAAATCATCGTGTAAAGACTTGATTGGTCTTTGCTGGCTTTGAGGATGGAATGAGGCCTTGAGCCAACAAATGCTGGCAGCTTCTAGAAGCTGGAAAAGACAGGGAAATAGATTCAAAAAGGAACACAGCCCTGCTGAATAATTAACTCACCTTAATTATAACCCAGTGAGATCCATTTCAGGTTTCCAACATCCAGAACTGAAAGATAATAAATCTGTGTTGTTTTAAGCCTCTAAATATGTAGTAATCTGCAATAATAGCACAAGAGTCTAAAACATCCCCTATCCTCAAGAGCCAATTTTTGTCACCATGGCAGTGATTTTGCCACCATTGAGACTACATGGGTCTAACAGACATTGTAATTCCATTCCCTTTTCCAAGTTCTAATTTAGAAGTAGGCATGTGATAGAATTCTGGCCAAGGAGGTATAATGAGAGGTCTTCTGGAAGTTTCTGGGAAAGGCTTTTTCCTTTTTTTAAAAAAATGGGGAGATCCATAAAGAGAAATTCCCCATGTTTCTCTATAGATGTTTCTATTTGCATGTGATCCCTGGATCTGCTACAGTGAGATGATGAGGACAGACTGATGAAGAGAAAGCGCACATGCTAAGGATAGCAGCACAAAAAAATTGAAAGAAGCTGAGTGTTTGCTGCCTTCATTGCACATTGATGAAACCAACCCTGGAACTGACACAACTCCAGACTTCTTATTTCGTAAGAAGGAAAATACACTTATTATTTCAGCCTGTTTGGGGATGGATCTTCTACTGCTGCCATCAAGGGCAGCCTTTCTTCCCTTCACCAAAAATTAATTCATTTTGTAAACAAAACACTCACCACCAGGCATCCCCTCATTAGCAGAGACATTTGAAGTAAAAGATCATTTCAGTGTGACAGATTATAAGAATGAGATGCTCATTACAGGTGTTCAGCAGACAGTTAAAAACCCCTGGAATAGCACAAAAGATCCTTCTCAAACTGGCCTCTGCCCACAAGCCCAGTCTAATCTCTCTAACTCACACCCATCCCTCTGCCCAGTTCCTGCCCTGAACTCCACATATCCTGTGCCCTCGTTGCACTGAACAGCTTGCCATTCAAACACATGCCTTGCCTCCTCCATCCCTCTGCAGTCGAGTAGGATGGTCCCTAGGGCCCTCAGACCTCACTTACACCTTCTCAGTCTTCACAATGCAACTCAGATATTGGCTTCACGGAGCCAAGCCTAGCATCGACCCTACCCAGAGACATTAATAACCTAACTTTACCTGTATTCCCACAGAATCTTAGGCCATTTTTCAAACTGTTAGAGTGACTGTGATTGTGAGTCATCACCTGTCTCACCCCACCTAACTTGGACCTCGAAGGTAGAAACGGTGGCCTTCATGGGTCACCCCCACACCTAGTACTGTGTCTGGCCCAGAAACGGAGGGAGGAGGGGAAGAGAGGATGAATATGAATGAAAGACCATGAGTCTGGAGCTTGTATGACACATCAGAACTGAAGATATCCTTTGGGGAGTCATCAGCATACAGATGACAATTGAAACGGAAAGCTTGGACAAGATTTTCAAGAATAGATCTTCCAGAAACAATTACCATTAGGAGTGGGAGGAAGTAAAGGTGCTGAGATGGAGCATAGAAGGAATTCCAATTTCTGATAAAGGAAACAGATTCAACAGGAAGGTATCAATAATGCTGGAGGATGCAAAGCGGTCAGGAAGAAGAGGGCTAGGGTGTCATGGCTCATGGCTGTAACCCCAGTGCTTTGGGAGGCTGAAGTGGGAGGATTCCTTAATGTCAAGAGTTCATGATCAGCCTGGGCAACACAGCAAGACCCTGTTTCTAAAAAATAAAACAAACAAACAAAAGAGCCAGGTATGGTGGTGTGCACATGTAATTCTAGCTACTTGGGAGGCTGAGAAGGGACGATCACTTGAGTCCAGGCTGAGGCCGCACTGAGCTGATGATTGGACCACTACATTCCAGCCTGGGCAAAAGAGTGAGACCCTGTTCTTAAAAAAAAGAAAAAGAAGGAAGGAAGGAAGGAAGGAAAGAGGATGTGGGTCTTGGACATGGACATGGACATGGCCTTGGACTTGGCTTCTGAGTGATAAACCTCTAAGAAAGTACTTTCACTAGAGTGAGGAGAGAGGAAGTCCAATGGCAGGTGATCGGGAGAGAGTGAACACAGCACCCACTGCTCACTCAGGTGTTCACCAGGAAAGGACAAGAACAAAATAGATGACTCTTTGCCTCCTTTCAGTCCGTACTCATCCAGGCTGATAATTCTGAAAACATTTTTATTTAATTTTTAAAAATATGGACACATTTGGTCTATTCAGGAATAAACCCTTTCAGGATTTTACCAAAGAGAATATAAAATACTGTTTACTCTGCTGCAGCCTGGAGATTGGCTACGTGGGTGAATTCAGGAGTGAGTCTCTTTGTTCCACTATACCAGGAGCCAGGAAACCTGGGTCCCTGGTGCACTCCTTTCCCATAACTCACACTGTGACCTTTATAAAAGTCATTCACCTCTCTGGGCCTCAGTTTCTCCCTTCTAACCTGCTAGGTTCTCTGATTCCACTCACTGGTACCAGGAAATAATTCAGCCATTCACTGAATGTTTATCCTTTAGTTAAATGTGCAAAGCATTAAACTAAAAAGCTAATTAATTCTTCCAATGGAAAACTCTGAGACCTATTATGACATAAATCTCTCCCGGGAAGCTAACAATCTGAGTTGTTATTAGTCATTAACACTAATGTATAAATGTTT
Organism: Tarsius wallacei; assembly: GCA_963574415.1. Taxonomy (NCBI): domain Eukaryota; kingdom Metazoa; phylum Chordata; class Mammalia; order Primates; family Tarsiidae; genus Tarsius; species Tarsius wallacei. Next base: position 20,022 of record CAUYQG010067408.1, on the reverse strand, counting down.
CCTTGGTTATAATAATAATGGCAAACATATCTTAAGTGTTTACAGCATACTAGACCCTATGCTTAAAGCTTTACATGGGTTTTCTCTTTTAATCAACACACAAACCATAGGAGGTGAAGATGTGGCAGGCAGGGCTTGGAGAAGTCATTTGTCCAGCACTGTCACACAGTTATACCATCCAGCAAGTGCCACAGCAGGACTCAAACCCAGGCACATGGCACCAAAGCCTGTGGTACAGTCAGGGGTCTCCATAGAAACAGAACCAACAGGAATAGAAATAGAACCAACAGGAATTTTCTCTTGCTCGAGAGAAGTCAATCTTTTGTGCCACTCAGATCTTCAACTGATTGGATGAGACCCACTCACATTATGAAGGTAACCAGCTTTATTCAAAATCCACCCATTTAAATATTAATCTCACCCAAAAACACCCTCACAGAAACATCCAGAATAATGTTTGACCACATATCTAGGCAATGTGGCCCAGCCAAGTCCATGCATAAAATTAACAATTACATGTGTGCACTTAACAGAATTATCATTTTTAAAATATTAGTTTACTTTAGAAAATTTCCTTTCATTTTCCTTAGTTTGGTTAACAGCAGAATTGTCCACCAGGTGCCCAAGCCAAAAGTATGAGTGTGATCCCTGTTTACTCTGTACACCCAACTGCTTGCAAAGACCTATTGATTCAACCTCTTCACTGTGCTCCTATTAGTCACCCCACCTCTATCCTTGCTACCACAGCTTTATTTAAGGCCTTGTCATTTGTTGCCTGGACTATTGCAATAACCAACTAACTCATCCTGCTGTCTACAGATGGATTGAGCTTCTCCGTCCATCTTTCAGCCGACTGTCAAAGGGCCTTCCCTAAAACACAAATCTGGTCATGCTGCTGCCTTGTTTTAAATCATTCAATGGCCCTATCTTCTTAGTTTGGCAAAAGGTTGCTGTTCAAACCTGTCTTTATTTATTTTCTATTCTCATCTTCTGCATCCCCGCATAAATATCCAGACTCCTCACACCCTGCCTTACCAAAAAACTGCATTCCCTTGAGATTGACATACCCTTTCTTGGTTCTATATTTTTGAAAAAGCTGTTCCTTTCTTCCTCAAATGCCAGCACCCTTTTTTCCAAAATCAGTTCAAATACCATTATTTTGTGAATGTACTTCCTGATATATCTGGGCAAAATTAAGTACTTTCATACCTGTCCTCTCTGAGCCTCAATATAGAATTTGCCAACCACTGTAAATAACATCCCCTCTAGACAGTAAATCCCTGGCAGACAAGCTGTGTTCTGTTCATTTTAGTAACCTGAACACCTAACAACATAGTACCTGGATATATGAGAGCAAGTACTTTATACACATACTAGAGACCTTAGCAGAGATGTGACCTTCTAAAGAATACAGTTGTGGTTCCCCCTCCCACACTTAGTGGGGAAAAAAATAGTGTTTAGTATCTCATAATATAATACAGGGTTTACAAGTCTACTGAAGGCACCTAAAAAGAATAAGTAGCTCTATTTCTCCTTAGGAAGGGTTATAATAAGATAATTTTGGTCTTTTGAGAGTTAAAAAGATGCTTCTCAACTTCTAAGAAGAGTTGACCACCAAGGAAGAAACGGTTGGTAGAATATTTAAAATGGAGAGCATGCCCTCCCCTACCTTGGGGAGGTGAAGCTCCTCTCTCTCTCTCTCTCTCTCTCATTTTCTTTTTAAATAAACTATATTTTATAATTTTTAAAAAATAAATAAGTAAAATACAAATGAACAGCACTAGACTGGGCTGTCCCTTCAAGATACTTGCAAATACTAGAATATCTAAACACAAAACAGATTAGGAGTTATAATCTTTTAAGAAAATAAACTAAAATGTAGTCCTCTTCCTGTGTCCAGAAACTGTGCATTTAAGTGTTTGAACTGCGGGAGTTGATGAGGAAGCTTTGGTGCACTCTAGATCACGTCTGTTATGACAAACAGCACGTGAAACTACAGGGCACCTTCATCATAGAGCAGGTTAGCTTTACAGTCCCTGTGGACGCAAGACCATTGATAATCTGGGGCATATGAGGTTGTAATAAACCTTAGATCCTCTAGGTCATTAAAATAAAGCTATGGCATAATTGTGCCACATCTGCAGAAAGGAAGAGAAGGTTACTTTTGAGGGAGACAGTGATTCCAGACCTCATTTACCTTGACCAAGCCTGAGGATATTGAGAAGTGTTTCTGTCCCATCCCCATCTTACCCTCCCATCCTGCTCTCTCGCTCTCTCTCTGTATCATGTCGAGGCTACTGAAGGTTCTTGGAAGAAAGACCACAGTTCCAGTGGCAATGACATTCAACTAGTAAATGTTTCAGGATGAGAACACCCTTTATCACCACCATGAACAGGGAAAAGGTATAGGATGAAACAACGCATACCAAGAATTTGGGGAAAACCCAAAAACCTAAGTTTTGTCCATGGAGCATGTCCTTGTGGATCATGAAATTGAAGGGAGAAAAAAAAAAAAAACAAGGGCTTCTTGCCAGAGGAAGTAAAGTTTTGTTTTTTGTTTTGTTTTGTTTTGTTTCGATAATTGAAACAACCGTGTATCCAAACTCCAAAGCAATCTTGAGCATTCATCAACGGAAGTCTTCAAGTTGATGAAGCATTATTGTAAATGCTTGTCTCTGTCTCTCTTGTCTCCCTCTTCAAGCATCTCCCCTTCCGTCAGCACCTAGCCCAACACTTCCCCTCCATAATGCCCTCCCATATGTCCCTGGTTGGAACCAATCACCTCATCCTCTGCCCTTGCATAGCTCATGGCCTGTACATCCAGAAATTATTTTCCCATCTTGACTCTAAGCTCTGAAGGTCAACTGTTGTGTCCCTCTCCAGTGCCTACCACCATGCCCGTCGCTGGGGTGCAGTACATCTTACTGAGTGTGATCAAGGGACATTTCCTGTTGTAGCAGAAATAAAAGAAACCAGGGTTCTGCTCTTGTTCCACCTTCATTAATCAAGTCCTACCTCCAGCTTGTTGTTTACAAGCAAGGGAGAGAAAAGCTGAACTCACAAGTTCATGCTGCTGAGATCAAGACCCAAAGCATATGCCGGCCCACATGGAGGGCTCAATGCCAAAAACCAGGGAGAAAACTAAAGTTTCTCCGAGGAAAAAAATGAATAGGGGTGGCAAGGAGAACGCTTCCCATTAGGGACAGGTGCAATAGTCGCCCACACCAGGAATACCTCTGTTGCTAGGTGCTTCTTTAACTGCCGTAGGGTGTTATACAAGAACTGCAAGTGGGACAGGAGAAGAAAGAGCCCACGGGGGCAACAGGGAAGAAGTTGGCCTCAGTTCCATGCCCTTCTCCACTGTAGGGTTCCATTTTAAAGTAGCCCCAAGCTGTGGCGGGAAGAAACTTCCAATCTGACTGATTTTCAGTTTTGTTTTACAGGACTGAACATTTCAATAACTGAAAATGAGGCTTTTCATATATTTAGAAGTGACTAGAGGACTAAGAGTATGAGGACAAGATGTCTGTCAGACAGAGGTAGGGCACCGGGCCATCACATGTATAGAATCAGCAGGAAAAAGAAAAATAAAGAAGTTTCTGAAAACAAGGAAGTGGAACCTTGAGGACACTATGGTGGATGGAATAAGCCTGTCACCGAAAGACAAATACTATAGGGTTCCTTTTATATGAGGTATCAAAAATAGTTCAATTTATAGAATCAAAACGTGGAAGGGGAGGAGGGAAATGGGGAGTTACTTATCAACAGGCATCAAGTGTCAGTCAAGCAGGATAAATAAGTTCTGGAGAGCCACTGGACGACATTGTATCTACAGTCAACAATAATGCATCATGCACTTAATTGTTGAGGGTAGATCTGATGTTTAGAATCTTTACCAAAATAAAATGAAATAACATAAAGAAGTTGCCATTTTAAAATAAAGAAGCTGTACCATGAAGTCACACTCTTCCATATGCCAATTGCATTTCCATGTTTCAAGTCAGTTCTCAATAACAGGGCTTCCCCCAGAGAACCTTTCCCTCTTCAAGAATCACAGAAGGGAGGCTGAGGTGAGTGGATTGCCTGAGCCCGCGGGTTCGAGGCCCACCTGGGCAGGCAAAACCTCATCTCTACAATAAATCAAAAAAATTAGCTGGGCGTGGTAGCGCGCGCCTGTAATTCCAGCTACTCGGAAGGCTGAGGCGGAAGGATCGCCGGAGCCCAGCAGGCCAAGGCTGCGGTGGCTGGGAGTGGCCACTGCACTCCAGTCTGGGTGATTGAGTGGGACTCCAACTCAAAAAAAAAAAAAAAGACTCACAGAATACATAAGGGTTCCATGCTTCTGACAGTCACACAGAAAGTCTATTTTTTTAATGAAGGAATGAAAAAGTCACTGCCTTAGAAATCATAAAAAAAACTAAATATCTTCTTTGAGAATAAAGGTTATGTTTATGATAACCAAAGTTTCCACTTCTCTTCTTTGGTCTAGGTACCTCTGATTGCCATTCAATTAGCTTGTGGTCAGAACTGACCCATTGCTGAGAAGCCCTCTAGGACACTTCTCCAGCTTATGTGATTTGTGCTATTTTCACCAACTGGATTCAATTGGTGGTGGTGGTTGGAGTCTATACACTGCTACAGATAACTACTGGGTAGGTGGGCCTGGCTCTCCTCAATAAGCATGAAGCCCCTGGGGTTAATTCCTTTGGTTCCCAACAAGTTGAGGAGAATGCCCCAACAGAAGCCCTTACTTGTCCTTGAAACTGCTTTCTTTGTTGTCATTTAGATGGAGGCCAAAACTATTTCTGACAAATATTATGATTCATGGATACATTTAGATCCTATTTTTCAGGAGAATTTTAGCTACTGTAACTTAATTTAACATATGTTGATAGAGCTCTTTCATGGCCCAGGCGTTGATGAATAGGACAGAGCTGTTGATACGCATGAGAAGGTGATGGTCTAGGGAGAAGGTGCAGATGTCAATGCCAGACACCACACAGTGTGTACAGTAGACAGCTGTGTGTTCACCTGCCAGAGAGTCTTTTCTCCTTGATCTAGAAGAGCACCTTACCTGAGCTTTGAAGAATGACCTCTCCATGTGACTCTGACCATGTGTTTCAGTGAAGCTCATCCCACCTTCCTCTCTCCAGGTCCAGAGATGGGCATATGGCCCATACGTGGCCAAAGTGAATAGCACCTTCCCCAAGCCACAGCAATGCTTGAGTGATGAACTGTCACCTGGTGCACAGTAAGGGCCAAAGCTGGGACTTCTGCTAGAATAAATTATACCCTGTCCACTAAAGGGGCTGTAGTAGGCTGAGTCCCCCACCCCCACCCCAGAATATATGTCCCCCTGGAACCTCAGAACATGACATTATCTGGAATAAGAGTCTTTGCAGATATAATTAAGATAGGGAATTCAAAATGAGATCATCCTGGAATCAAGTGAGCCCCAAATCCTATGACAAGTGTCCTTACATGAGACAGAAAAGAAAATACATAGACAAGAAAGTGATGTGACAACAGAAACAGAGATTGGAGTTATCCTGCTACAAGCCAAGGAATGCCAAGAATTACTGGCAGCCACCAAAAGCCAGAGACATAGAACAAATTTTCCCTCAGAGCCCCCACAAGAAGCCAGCCCCGTCAATGGCCTCATTTCAGACTTCTGGCCCCACAGTTGTGGGAGAATACATTTCTGTTGTTTTAAGTCACCCAGTGTGTGGCAATTTGTTAAGGCAGCTTCAGGAAACTAATACAGCTTCTAAGCTGGCGGTATGCAAGCCTCCAGCTGCTGGTGACCATCTTCCCATCATGTGGGAAAACCTGAGGAGAAAGCCTACACACAAGAAAGCTGAGCCCAGGGCTGGAGCAAGACATGCTCCTGCAGACTTCATTTCAAATGTGGAGTTAAGCCTAGCTCGTCAGGTTTGCTCCTAGACTGTTGTAAGTTTCTGAGCCCTAAATTCCCTCCTTGGCTTAAATCTGAGTTCTGACTGAGGCAGTGAAAAAATGCTTTACTCAAAGTAGGCGCTCATGTTAAAATCACAGAAACGGGCTCAGCTAACACTACTCAAGGGAATCCAGGAGGGCTTCGCTAAGGAAGTACCATTAATGCTGAGTCTCAAAGAATGAACATCACTCCAGGCAGACACCAAACGCAGCATTTCTAACAGATGGGAGAGAGTCAACACAGGCACAGGCTAGATAACACTCAGGTCATGACAGCACAGGGGGTGGGGAGGGGGAAGGAAAAGCAAGAAATTAGGTTGTGTGAGGAGCATTGTCTCTCTGTCCTCCTTTGTAGCTTGTCAAGACAAGGATGGGAAGCGTGACTACAGAAGCCAAAGTCTGCAGCCTCAAAAGAGAAACAACAGACCAGGCATGGTGGCCCATGCCTATAATCTTGGCACTTTGGGAGACCAAGGTGAGAGAATTGCTTGAGCCCAAGAGTTGGAGACCAGCTTGGGCAACACAGCAAAACCTCTTCTCTACAATAAATCAGAAAATTAGCCGGGCATGATGGTGTGCACCTGTTGTCCCAGCTACTCAGAGGCTGAGACAGAAGGATCACTTGAGCCCAAAAGGTCGAAGCTGCAATGAACCATGATCATGCAACTGTCCTCCAGTTTGGATGACAGAGGGAGATCCTGACTCAGAGAAAGAGAGGGAGAGAGAGAGATGACAAAAAGTAGTAAAAAAAAAAAGGTGTACTTTGGAGTCAGAGAGCCTTCCCTGTATCCCATACTACCATACACTAAGTAGGATGTCTTGGGATGTTACTTTTCTTTTTTTTTTTTTTATTGAGCCTTAGTTTTTCCATCTGTAAAACAGGGAGAACATCAGCCTCATAGCATAATAAAAACTCAATTAGATGATACATATCAGATAAGAACTAATAAATATTAGTTCCAGCTCCTCTCGATGAATTATCTAAGGAGAAATTGGATATGGGGACAATAGGACAGAGAAAGAAAAAGACCCAAGAGGGCATCTGTCTTCCACTGAAGCTTTATGGAGACTTTGTAAGCAAATCTTCTACATTTGACAGAATACCGTCCATTCTAGAATTTATAACTCAGAAGTAGTTAGGTCAATCACGGTTTTATATGATTTAAATGAAGGACGCACAAAGCCTAATTTTTAGAGACTGTAGTATCAAATCACCCATTCCTATGACCCTTGACTACATGGACCCAAGAATGTTTCCAGAATCACCACTGTATTATGAGAGCACAAAAATGTTCAGAAAAGGACATGATGATTAATGAGCCTTAAAATGAATTAGAAACACAAGAGACCAAAAAAAACGCAACAAGAAAAAGGAGTCAAAGAGAAAGAGTTTAGAACTATTCAGAAGAACACTCTAAATTTTATGTCCTCCTAGCACCCAGGAAAATAGCAATAAGGATTTCTAAATAGACGTTGTTAAAAAGAAAAATTAACAACAACCTAGGGGAGCCTTACCATTTTAGCTCTTTTTCACTGAGGCATCCGTTGGAGTAAAATTTTGCCAGGAGATAATTCACCTGATATCCACCCTGCATCAGCCTTTCAGAGGAGCCACACAGTCATTCCCGACACCTATCCCAATCAAACGGCTCTAGGACAACCCTTCTGTAGGCCAAGGTGTCTCAGAGGAGTTTTGTTTCCCCACAGCATCAAGTGACTCTATCCTCCATGCCTGGGAACTTGCCTCTACTTGTGCCAATGCCAGCTCACATCCTGCCTTCATTCCCACTCTGGTCCAAGCCATCCCCAGCCCTTGCCTGGAGACCTGTAACAAATTTCTAACTCTTTTTCTACTTCCATCTTCCCCAGCAATCCCATTTCTGCACGTGATCTTCCTAAAGCCTCAATCATATCATGCCACTCTCCAAATCAAACCCCTTCAAAAGCTTTCTGTTGTATGAGAATAAAATCCACACTTCCAGTCAAGGCCTACCCATCTATAGCCAATCACACCCTTGACTGCTCATTCTAGCCATACTGACTTCCCTGCTGCCTGTCAAATAAACCCTTCACATGCATTCATTTCTTTCGTAGTAAGACACAATTTATAATCATTAACTTGAAGTTCTAAGTATTAACTTGTTTACTTTTCTCTTTTAAAATCAACCCCCTCAGTAGAATCTAAGCCACCAGGAACACACAAACAAGACCTGTGAATTCCCAGCACCTAGTATAGTCCTTGGAACTTCACACAGGCACCAATGATCTGTTGAATAAATAGTGAATAAGCAAGTTCCTCAGGGCCTGAAGTCATGACTCTAAATAGCAAAAGCTCTAGACCCTAGGACATCTTGCAGTCATGAATCACATCACCCACTTATCTACCTGGAACACTCCAAGCCAACTGAAAGACGAATAATATATTCAGCAGATGTACCTACTTCTAATTTTGCATCCACCCTATTTGCCAGACATAGCAGATTTCTAGTCCTTAACTCCTCTTTGCCCCCATGGAATTGTAGATCCACCACCTGGTTCTGGTTCTCAGAATCAAGTTTAGTAACCTGGGCGTCAAATTTGTCATCTGCATGAGCCCAGGCTTCTGTTTCCTAACTTAAACCTGGCCCTGAACTCTGGTTTTCTGCCTCTCCCTCCTTCTCACATACCTTCCTGTTGCAGGTCCAGCCATGCCCCGGTCCCCATGCCTCCCATGTGATGCTAAGCCTGACCCTACAACAGGACCCCATCCTCTGCATCAGAACACTTTCATGTAGACTGTCAGCCCGTCCATCTACCTTTTTTTAAGCCGCCTACTTCCTGACGTCCTGTCTCCAGATACACTCACCTGCTGTATCCATTTATTCACTCATTCAACAAACATTCTTAGAGCATCTTCTGGACTTTGCAACTACAACGCTAATCATAGATGAATGAGGTATGCTCTCTACCTCTGAAGGAAGCGAAGAGAGTAATTAAAACACAAATCGGTAAGATATCTGTCTGGGACCTTCGAAACTGACCAAGTGTTCACAGCAGCCCCCTTCTTACCCTCTGCTTTGCCTTGACAGAACCCTAGTCAGCATTCTCTCCTTCCTGCAGGTCCCTGAACTCTGGCTAGTCCCAAACCTGAGCAAGCACTGAAAGCTGGAACATGGCACCCTTATTAGCTTCCCCAGAGAATCAGTTGACCACAGCAGGACAATTCCTGTCAGATCCCACCGATCATTCCCCCTTGCTTGCTCAAACTCCCTTTTGAAAATTTCTGTTAAGCTTTTGCTTATCCCTCCCTACTCCATCAGAGAAAAGCCTGTTTCTCTTTGGTTTTGTGACACTTGATGATTTCTGAGATTGGAGTGTTCTCTCCTTTGCAGTAGTCTTTCTTCTGAATAAACTCTCGTTATCTAAGTCTGGATTTGTTTTCATATGCCAGAACACATAGAAGAGAACCCTGACTTAGCTGGAAGGAGGGGATGGAGGTCAGAAAAGGCTTCCTGGAAATCAACAGAAAACAGAAGGGTAGTCTACCAGTCTCTAGGCTGAGGAGTGCATGACTTTCTTGCCATGTGGTAGTATGTTCAGGTCCTCACCAAGAACGCCATGCCTGATCTGTGCTCTGCAGGCCTGAATAAAATTTTCCATGCCAACTGACATTGCTCCCAAATATCTGTCCCTAATGAGCTGACCCATCTTCCTTGGTCCAGGCCTGACCCTGTGTGTGCCCACACAAATACAAGCACACATGTTCTTCTTTCAAATGTGTGCCTGCTCCCTCCAGCATGTCGCAGACACGTCAACTGAACTCCAGCATCCAGAACAAGCAAGAGGTGAAGTCGTTGAAGTGGCAGATGCAGACCCTCTCAGTCTTTCCATGGACTCAGTCCAGAGCACCTCACTCCGCAGACTTAGGCTAAATCCCCGTAGCCTAGAGAGACATGAGATGACAAGGGCATGAGAATATAAAGAGGACAAGCTTGACTGGAAACCCCACGAGGGCAGGAAGCCAGCCTGACTCATGCAGCACCATACTCATAATAGGACTCCAACGCATAGTAGGAGCTCAAATATTTGTTGAATGAACTGTCACAGCCGCTCACGTGAATAGTTCCATCTGACACAGGATTTCTTCTCGCAGTAACATCAAGCAACATTTTGAAGGGGAACATAGAGGTTGCCCTCCATGATATGAAACACAAAAGGCTGGCAATGTACTCTGAACATCCCCATCTCCCTTAATAGCCCATTACACGCATGCCAGCCGTGATACACGATGCAAATATGACTCCAGAGTTGTATGGCTGTGAGTCCCACCGCCTTGGAAGTGTATCTAGGCTGCTGCAAGTGGCATTATTTTTTTTTTCTCACTGCTACCAACTGCCAGAAGATATGTTTAAATCATTACTTGAAATTCCTCTCCTGACCAAACCTCTTCCCAGAGGTGTTAACAAGAAACAAAATGTGCTGACTTGAGTTTCACTTTCTCTCCTTTCCCCTGCCTTCCCCTGGTGGGACCCCCCCCCCCCCCACAGTGAATCACGAAGTGGCTTTGGTCAGGTAACAGTGAAAAGAGCAATGAAAGAAGCCCGGTTGCTGTCAAACACGTAGATGCTAGAGACCAGAGACTGTACAGCATGGTTCTGCCAAGGGACATAACCCCTGAATTAATTGGCACCTATTCCAATCAACTATGCATCTAACTGCCTTCCGATTTTATTATTCTCGAGCCATTTATTTTCAAGGAAACGATAATTGTTGCTTAGTGTATAAGTTATGAAGTAAACTGGGCAAACGCACTCCTAATTCTCAGACCAGCTCTTTCAGGGTCTACAAAAATGACATAAATGGAGTGTGATGTCGCCTCATTTCTTCAGAAGGGTGTTTTTATATTATGTTCTTCTATCAACACAGTAAGTACAGATTGCACCTTAAAGCTCTCATCTAGTGCTGGAGTTTTCAAACAGAATGACTTTAACAAGAAAGTGACTTTGGAGAGGAAAATAAAAGAATGTGATTTCTTTGCAGCTAAGCACAGAAAGAGAAGGACACTTCTCATCATGGCTTGTGAGGCATGCATAGTCCTGCTGCCAAGGTCCTGATCACAGAAGCTGATCCCCCAGGGGAAAGCGGGTAGTCCCACGTCCAAAATTCACCCAAAGAGCCAAGAAAAATATGGGTTTAGGTCATACAGAACATCATAAATCAGAGCTCAATCCAGCAGCCATGATTGGTGTTATAGTTTGAAATGTACTCCCCAAAATTAATATATTGAAGTCTTAACCCTAAGTACTTAAGGATGTGACTTTATTTGGAAATAGGGTTGCAGACATAATTAATTAGATTAAGATGAGGTCATACTGGTGTAGGGTGGGCCCCTAATCCAGTAGGACTGGTTTCCTTATAAGAGGAGGGAAATTTGGACACAAATACACACAGGGAGATTCCCATGTGAAGATGAAGGCAAAGATTGGGGTGATGCTTCTACATGCCAAGGAATGTCAAAGATTACCAACAAACCACTAAAAGCTAGAAGAGAGGCGTGGAACAGGTTCTTCCTCACAGTCTCAGAAGAATCTGGCCCTCCCGGAACCTTAACCTCAAGTTTCTAGGCCCTAGCACTGGGAGACAATAAATTTATATTTTTTTAGGTCACCCAGTTTGTGGTACTTTGTTAAAGCATCCCTAGCAAACAAATGCAGTTAGTAGGGGGAGGTAGGTGGCAGGAAAAAAACCAAAAAACTGAAAACAGGGACCACATGGCTGATATGACAGATGCTAGCCCTCTCTATGCATTTGCACAGGAATTTCTGAGAATGAGACTCAAACCATCACCCAAGGCTGAATTCCCTTATTCTAGGGAATTCATATCTATTCATTCATAGTGTCATATTTATCAAAATGACACTAAGAGAACATGAGAATTATAAAGACAACAAGCTATACAGTCAGGACCCTAGCACAAAGCCAGGGTTCTGCTCAGTGTCGTCATGCCTATTTAGACCTTAACAGCTGTGTGAGAATACAGGCGGAGGATCAGATGTTGACAAGGAATAGGCAGAATGTCACGGTCCAAACTTAGGAAGCCAGAGACTGGGGTTAGATCCAATCCAGCATCCAACTTCAGGATCTGGAGTATAAGTCAAAGGTGGGACAACACTGTAAATTTGCAGTGACAGAGGGACTCATGGCTCACCCAGGACAACCAGGTTATGGCAAAGCCATTCTAAACCCTGGCAACTTGTGGGTTATGGCTGGATACAAACTATGGACCCAGGCACAGAGGCAAGAACTAAACAAGACAGAAACTGTTGCCAAGGGCTTGGGTGATGCCAAGTAGGAGTGATGGCAAAAAGCAGGGTCTAATGATATCAGTGCAAGTCATATGCTGATTGTCTGTAAGAGGCTACATCTGAGTAATCATCAATAGATAAAGAAATAAGAATTGTCAAACACATATTAAACATTTCACCAATATGCACCACATTACAAAGCTGGCATCATAGTCTACGTCCGATTTTTGTGCTGCCTTTTCTGTTCAGGAAACTATGTTTCTATTTAAGTTATCTAAATTAGTTAAATGCACATCACACCATGTTCTCTCTTTGAGTTTGAGGTCCTCACATCACCACCTTCCCAGGTCTTTTTGTTAAGTAAACTGCAGGATGCCCTCTCTTGGTCACAGCGGTTTTGGGAAATGCCTCTAAATGATACTTCCATTAAGGCAAAGATCACATTAATTTGTAATTATTTGTTTGCCTCTCTGCCTCCTCTGACACATAGTGACTGCTGGGATGCAGAGACTGTGATGAATCTCAAAGCAGCACAAGTACGACCCAATACATGCACTATAAATGCTCCCTGAATCGATTAATACTTAGAAGGTTCAGAATGGAAAAGAAACAAGCAGAGTCGGTGAGCCAACCCTGACTGGCATTGAATTAATTCATGTCTTTCAGTGCCAGTGCTATGCTAGGTAGTATACAAGTATTAGGCATGTTAAGAAATAATAAGATTGGTCACTACCAGGAGGTAGAAAGCAAGTTTCAGGAATGACAAGTGCTGGCTGCATTTAACTGAGCACTTACTTGGCCTCTGTGCTGCCCTCTGCTCATTGAGCAAATCAGATACGGGCTCAACGCAGTTAAGATCATTCTGAGGCCAACCACTGGTATAGATAGGCTCCTAACAAGATAAAAATGGACAGTTGTTGAGCATTAGCCATGAGCCACACAAGCTGTTATGGATGATCTCACTCAATTCTCATACAATTGTTATCCCCAGTCTACAAATGAGGAAAATGGGGCACATTATGATGAAGTTATCCAAGGTCACTGTGCTAGAATGTGATAGATCCACAACCTCTTAACCACTCTCCAGTGCTGTTTGGCTAAAGGATTAGGGGTGAGCTGAACCTAAAGATTATAGGCTTTGGTATTTGCCAACAATAAAAAATTGAATTATAAGTGGCTCAACAGGTTCCCACATAGATAACTCATTTTTTTAAATCATTGTTGGAAATACCTCTGCCTTTCGGCTCCCAGAGCCTAGGTAAAAACCTGACCTCCAGACCCAAATTACTCACACAACCATAAATCTGGTGTCAATGGCCTCATTCAACGGAAATTCATGAAGCATTTATGTGCCAGATGCTTTGCTGGGTATTGGAGGATCCTTTCACAAGAAAAATATATTCTAGTGGAAGAGATTTACAGAGAAATCAGTACTATAATCAAAGTGGCAGGTGGTAGCACAGGGACTTTGGAAGCCCATTGCTGAGGATGAGACAAGATACCCCAAACTTGTCCTCAAATCTCAACCCTTTTAAAGTAGAAGCAACTGTCAGACTTAAGCAAAGAAAACTGTCAGGTGACATGATAAGTAATGCCAGGGGTGACAAGAATAAGACTTAGGGTAGAATACCTACCATGAAGAGGGGAAGATGTGATGAGAAGTAGGAAAGAGAGGGTAGGTGGTCAGGAGCCCCTCAAAATTCTGATCTTTCTGGCAGAATTACCACATATGGCTAAGATTGAAGGTAATCAACAAATCAAACAAAAACTACTCTACTATTTCAAATATCCTATATACCAGGCAAGACACCTACCATCTTTATCATGACATATAACTTTGCCATGCCTTGGGGAAGAAATCTGTATTATCCCCACTCCTTTCTCTAGTAATACTTGATATTAAGTAGCACCTTAGAGTTTATAAAGAACATTCACAAGAATCATACCATTGGATGATCACAGAGCAGAGAGTACCCCATATTACAGACAAGGAAATTAATCCTCAGGGAATCTTAACAAAGTCTCATAATTCAAAAGAGGGATTTAAAGAAGTTCTTCTGACTCCAAGGTTGGTTCCACTGCATCACACTACCATTGTTTACTAAAAACTTAACTACAGCATTAGAATCTTGGGTTGTAAGGCATTTATTTGAACGCTGTTCGCTGTTTCACATTAACAGCAGCTGTTACTACTTGCCAGTTATAAAGCCCTAAATATTAGGGGAGGCTGGGGTGAAGAACGGTTTTGAAACAGCACTCTATTTGATCAGGTTCTGCAGTAATTGTTAAAAATCATATACACGTTCTTTGGATCCCTATAAAGCTTCCACAGTGTCGCTGCACCTGCAGTTCCAATTTGCAATTTCCTCAGCCCTCCTTTGAAGTTATCCTTGCCAATTACCTAGTGTTAATATTAATTAAATATGATTTGTAACTCAAAATATGGTGTTATCAATGAAACTCAGCTGTAGGAACATAAAGTAAAATTTTCAATTGAATTAAAATGTTTCCTTTCATTCATAGTATTTTATAACATTAATACTTTTGTCAAATTGATTTTTGCCTGCTGGAAGTCATTTTTCCAAAGCAATGAACATCTGAGGGGAAGCACTGCTCTTTATGTATGCTTTCCTTTCTGTCACTGAAAATACTTTGTTTTAATCTTAAAGTGAATCCATTTCAGTTAACAGAAACTTGTTTCTTGTTTATAACCCAAGAGGGAAAAAATGCTTTCTTTGAAAGTTGTACTAAGGTACTTTAAAAATATGATCACTGAGCACTTGTCCATTGTACACAAGGAATGAAATTTCCTTACTTGATGGCTGGACCCCCCAAACCCCCCCCAAAACATTACTTTTTGGCAAGTGTCTGTCATTTTATCTACAAAAATGAATTAATTAAATTGGTTTATTACATTAACATTTCAAACAGAATCTGCCAGTCCAACAACTCTGTGGACCCTTCCAACTCTAAGATGTTAAGATTCTGAACACGCCAGACAATAGTCAGAAGCTTCCAGCATTTGCAAATTAGGAGGGGAAAAGTCACATACAGTAGGAGATTTGACAGAATCAGGTCTATTCTGCTCCCTAGAATGTATGTGATGACAACTTGAAGACCTGTCATCTTCAATAAGTCTTTCATAAACATGATGACTGATTAAAGGAGGTGTGTCGCCATACTGTGCAAATCCACAATGAAAAGGTATAATGCCTTTTATCTTCAAAGATAAAGCTTTAGCTTCCTTGCCCCTTATAATGATAGCAATAGCATTAACATTTATTATCCTGTCTTCTTTTAAAAATAATATAATAAGCTAAGACAAAGAAGAAAAAGAACCTGTCTATAGACTTAAGGAAGCCATTTATTGAGTCACAAGCTACCAGTCCCAGAGCTTATGGTGGAAAAGCATGAGTGAATATCATCAACCCCTTTATTACAATATCAATGAAACATTATATCAAATAACTAAAATAAGACAGAAGTAGAGGACTGTGGTTCTAATAACTGAGGGTGTGTAACATGGTTGATGAATATGTTTAGCCAGTAGCAGCTAAGCTGTTCCCTTCCCTCAAGCCAAAAGACCAAAAGAGGAAATAGAAATAAATTAGGCCAGAAAGGATTCTCTGAATGCCCATCATTGCCCAGGTATTATCAAAAAGAGAAGCTTCTTGGAATTACGCAAAGCAGAGCAGTTGAACAGCAAGTACATACCTGTGTTGGAAGTGCCTACTGTGATCCTACTGGGAAATTCTTGATTATCAAGGAAAGTCAGACACTAGAGGTCCACCACCTATTGCAGTCTGGCGCCCCTGAATTATCCATTGGATCACTCTATCCACCCAAGTGGTCAAGAATGAAAGAACAGAATTCCATAACATTCCAAAAGCATGAGTGAATATCATCTACCCCTTTATTACAATATCAATGAAACATTATATCAAATAACTAAAATAAGACAGAAGTAGAGGACTGTGGTTCTAATAACTGAGGGTGTGTAACATGTAATCTGGTTCTATTATGGGCTGTCCATTAACGAAATTCTGTCTGCTTTAAATTCCTTTCATCCTTAACTGCTGACCTGTTGTCCTCCTGGCCTATCTCCCATCACTATCACTGAACACTATCCTTCTTGGTATACCCTTCTTCACCATCACCCCCATCAAGGGTTGCATTATCTCGCAAAAAAAGATACACTGAAATCCTAACTTCAGTACATCAGAATGTGACCCTATTTGGAAATAGAGTCATTGCAAATATAGTTAGTTAAGATGAGGTCATAATAGAGTAAGGTGGGCCTGGGAAATGCAATGTGTCTGCATTTTGATAAGAAGAGAAGACACAGAGACAAACACAGGAAGGAAGAAGATGGCCATGTGATGACAGAGGCAGAACTTGGAGTGATACATCTAGAAGACAAGGAATACCAAAGATTGCAAGAAAACTACAGGAGCTACAAGAGGCAAGGAGGGATTCTACTCTACAGGTTTCAGAGGCAATGTGGCCCTGCCAACACCTTGATTTTGGATGTCTAGCCTCCAGAACTGCAGAAAGATTCAACTAGAGAAGAGCTGTCACTGATGTCTGTTCATGACCACCATTCACTCATAAACTTCATTCTCCCAGATTCACAAAGGACACTTATGTCTAATTTTGTTACAATAAAAAACATTCTAATCAAACTGTACAAGCAATTTATCACTAGACCAATCTTCATTTCACCATCATTCCATTATGATCAGACTGAATTAATCAGAGGTAAGACATAGGAAGGGCCTCAATTTACACTGAACTCTCTTGGCAATCAATGCTGCTAAAGAGAGAAATTCAGAACAGAACATGAAAAAAAAGTATAATAGTTGGGGAAATATATAATCGTATTAATAGGAAGACACTCCAAAGAATGAATTTATACATCTCCTTCTCAGACAAGCTACGGAGGTTTTTAAAAACATACTAGTAACATGGTGACAGAGATGTCATCAGTGTTGTAGTAAGAGCTGCAAATGTTACAGAACTAATGAATTTTCATTAGAGTCATCAGATAATTTCAGAATGGGTTAAGTTGCTACCATTTGCCATTCCCATTAATATCATTGTCATGTAAAAGGTTTAATTTTCAGCTATTTTTGTTCTAGATAAAATCTTTGTCATTAAAATGAGGGATGATTTTGATATTTAATATATTCCATGGCATACTCTAGTGTGGTACTGATTTGGCCTTTTCAGTATTCTGCATATTAATTTGACAATCCATCCCTCCTCCATTCCCCAGATAAGAGACAACTGAAATAGAATGGACAGCCAATCAAGTTACAGAATCCTGAAAGGATCAACATAGAAGAAATATGTTGCTCTAATCAGGAGCATATACAAGGCACTAAAATTATTTTCTCCCTTACTAATGACTAAGATAGAAACAGGAATAATGAATGGCACCATCTGAATCCTTTTATGTGACAGTATTGCCAAAGTATAGCAATGTTCCCGAAAAAGTAAAACTAAGTATTTCTTATTTTAGTCGAAAGAATAAAACTGGGCTCTCACTTAACTTTTAGAATAATGCATTTTATCAGATTCTGTAACAATTGACAAATTATGTCCTGTATTGAATTTTTTATAGTAATCTGTTTCATGCACACAAAATCTGTCCTGGAGTTGAAGAATGCCCAGGATCACTGCAGAAAACTTATTTCAATACATACTCTATTAGTTTCCTTCTCTTGTTGAATTATCACTATGGTAAGAACTGACACCAGCTGCTTAAATAACACATTCACCCTGCTTCCAGAAGCTATCACTTCTTTTGAGTGGGCACTTCCTCTAAAGATAAGCCTGAGGTTTTCATCCAAGAAGATAATATAATTTGTCATAATTTAAAGTTCAATTGAATGTTTTGAATCATTTTTACAGCAATAATAATATAAATTTCCAAAGAGCAAAGATTACAGCACCATGAACACTTACAACAGGTGTGAACAGTTGTCTAATTAAATCAATTAGCCCAGTCTGTCCAGCAAGACCAGGCCTTGTCTACATTTTCTGCAACAGCACAAACATAGAACAAATGATAAGTATACTAAATATTGTGTATAATAAATTTCCATGCCCTATTATATACAAAACATATCCCAGTCATCTGCAAGTCTTTCCAGTGAAAATCCGTTTTCAGTAACTCTAGACCTTTGTCTTTGATGATTACAGTTAAGCCTAAGTCACTCCTATGGTCTTTTCCTGAGTTGAAACCTCCAAGAAAAACAATACAGTTTCAAGATAATTTCTTCCTTCAGGTTCAAAATTACTGAAAAACAAACTATAGATATTTAATCTCTCCACGAGATACTGTTATTACTCTTACAAAAAAATTCGTTCAATAAGAATAATAGTATTTAAGTAACAGTAATATGCCTCCTTTCACCCACAAGAATATATTGTTGACTAAGATTTGTGCTCTAAGTTATTTCTATGTTTTGTTCTTTTTTTTTTCAAGTAGTAGAATGGATTTATTCAAAGGTATACATACACGATGCTGAGATGACTGGAGATTTGGATAAACACCTTGGGGAAAAAAAGTCCAGGATAAAGGTCATCAGCACCTTGTTTTAACCAAGTTTTTACATCTTGTCCTTCATCCCACCATATGCATTCAAGTTTTAGGTAAGAATGAGAGTGCAGAAAGTCAAATATGACAATAAGAATATTTCTTAAGTATTGCCTTGGGGGCTATTTCAGCATTGTTTTAAAATGATTACTAGTCTTAATCCCTCTAGTGTTGGATGTTAAATTCCACTGACTTTTTTTAATTTAATGACTTGCTAATGTAAACTTCCATCTAGAACAATCAAATAGTATGTCATTTATTCAAATTTACAGTGGCTCTAATGTGCTGGCAAACTCCCTTGTCAAAACAGACAACTTTAAAAAATGTTCGCCTGAGTCAGGAGCTCTACATCCTAAATTAGCACCCAAGTGTCACCTTGATAGACCTATGAACAACAAAATCATTTATAATAAACCCAGCTTCCCTCTAGAGTGGACAGCCTAGGTCATGCATACGTAGGAGTTCCAATTATTCCATACAGATCAGATAGTGCTTGGCGATGTTCAGGCAGCAGCAACCTGTCGCCTCCAAATACAATCATCTCATAATATATGCTTACCAATCTCCCTCGAGATCTGGGTGAAGGCCTCCACACCGCTCTCTCCATAGTTCCCCTCGGAAGCCAGGGTCGACACATAATTCCATCCCAGTGCTGTCACAATGTCCACCATGGCTTGCGCTTGGTAGGAGTCAGGCGGGACCACTCGGGAGAAAAAGTCATACCTGGTGTTGTCACTTAGCTCTGGGGCTGTGGATGCATAGCTGATTTGAGGTATCTGCAAAACAAAGGACAGGTCACTTCAATCCATGAGGAATCTTGTAGAATAATGGATTGTCACAAGAGCTAAATAGCCAAATCTATCCTAGATACTGAAACTTACCAGCCTGAAGCCAAATTATAGTTTTATGACCTCTAATTTAATTAGGAAGTATTTTATAATGGTGTCTGATCTCGCTTTCTTTCAATGCACAATATTTCTGAGCAGTAAGAACCTACAGATTGGGAAAAAGTATTTGCCAACTCCAGGTCTGACAAAGGCCTAACATCGTGGATCTACAAGGAACTCAAACGTGAGGAAAAGAAAAAAACAAACAACCCCATTATAAAATGGGCAAAAGATATGAACAGACGCTTCTCAAAGGAAGACATCCAAACAGCCAACAGACACATGAAGAAATGTT
>CAUYQG010067407.1:0-11404 GCA_963574415.1 Tarsius wallacei | reverse complement strand
CCAGAAAGAACTCTGATGATTTAAGTATGAGGCTCTGAAACTACAGCAGGCATGGTTAACTTTGGAAACTCATTGTTCCTGTTTCTCACAGACTGTGGTTTTGGCTTTTATACAAGCACAGTTCAAACTCGGGTCACTTTCGAGAGCCTTCATATAATTGCAAGCTTTTTGTATTAGAATCAAATGTTTAAGTTTAGTATAGATATATAGAGAATAAGGTTTTAGAGTAGCCATTTTGTTAAGAGATTGTAATCAGTTGTTCCGAGAACTGGCCCACTGTGTACTTTGGACTGGGCCACATTCCTAAGAGCCCAGCCTGTACTCTGGACTGGGCCACATTCTTTTAAAATCAGTTTTAGCTATAATTAGTGTAAGGTTTTTGGTTTAGTAGAATTAAGTTAAGCTTATACAATGTACTTAGAAGAATTGTAGGATAGGTAGTTTTAATATTAAGAATTGTTTAAGTTTAGTAATCTTAGGTTAGTGATTATTTAGGATATTGCTTTTATGGAAGAGAATGCTGTGTTAATTTTGAAGAGAGCCCAGCATGATCTATGGACTGGGCCACATTCTTTAGGAACCAGTTTAAGCTGTATTTGTTAAGAGTTGTCATAGCAACCATGCAGTTGGAACTTTAACACAGTAGCTAGGGTTTGTGCTAATTAGCATATAATTAGAAAGTTATTAGGATAAGTTAGTCATTGCATAAGGTATTATGTGTGTAAGGGATTTAAAGGTTATTGATTATTAGAAACATTGTGGTATTAGGAAAGATTGTTATGTTACTTTTGAGGAACATTAACCAAGCATGGGGAACAGTAAGACAATTTTGGGTTTGTTCTTCCTCATGCCCGAGGAAACACCTGGTGGGTGGGGGGTGCCCCTCATCCACCTGGCTTTGTGTTCTTGTGAAAGTCTCGTGATTTAACCCATGAAAATTTAGGATAAAAGGCTTATGGTCTGTCTCATTAAACGGCTTCTGCACTAGACAGGAGTCCAGCCTCTTTCTTTCTTTCTCTCTTTCTTTCTTTCTTTTAATATCTACGCCTCAAATCGCCAATGCTGCCACACCTCCCAGGGACCTCCGAAACCTGCAGGGACTGGCCCCCTGCAAAGCTCCTGGAATCCGGAAAGCATCTTGCCTCTATCTCTAAAGTACTGAGATCAAAGTTGTGAATCACTATGCCTGGCCTTACACTATGTTGTTTGCAAGTCTTATTTTTATTTTATTCTCAGAAACACTTCATGGGTAGGTTTTATGATTTTTTTTTATTTGACAGAAGTAGAAACTAATGCATAGAATTAAGAATTTCCTAGAAGTCACCCAGCTGGTTAATGCAGAGTCAGGATCACAGGTAGCCTGAGGTCTTAACTAATTCCAGGGGGAATATTAAATAGAAGAGAAAATTTCTATTGGAATTGTTTGTCCAATACAGATTGATATCTAGTACTCTGTTCTCTTAAATGGAGAATATCTATGTAGCTCTTAGACAATTTATATCACATCCCTGCTATGGGAGGAAGAAAAGTACTATTCAACGAGGTTGAATTTGAACTAGGCATCGCAAATCATTTTTGTTTCTGAAATGAATTGAAAATACCATTGACTATGTTCTTCTTATAAACTGAGTTTTCTAGGCCCTTCGAAGACCAACAAAGTTGGTGGTTATAGCTAACCTGTTATAAATGCTTTATAGTCTTTTGACAAGGGCTGCAACAAAATTGTGAGAATGAAGATGCCACTCCGGCCTATACCATAGTTGATAAGAGGTAGAACTTCTAAAAATAGCAAGTCTTTATCAATGCCATAGAAATACATAAGTACTTAAGTATCCTTAATTATCAATTAATATTACAATTATGCATCACTGACATTTTCTGCAATAATTTAAGAAAATAAACTGTTTTGTAGAAATGTAGTAACTTGACAAAACCAAATGAATATATATATTTTTTTTAATAAAATGGAAGCCCAATTTGAATAGTTAATTATTTGGCAATAACTAGTTAGGATTTTCTAACAGGTAGGAAAAAAACACAGAATTGGCCAAGATTGTTTCAACAGGTAAATAATAGCAGAATGTAGATGAAATTTTAATGAAAGTCAAAGACATTTCAGAAAATACCATAAAAGAAAATCATTGAACCCTTTTGATATTCATGACGTCTTTACAGGGACATTATCTTCAGTAAATATGTCCTTAAATTCATAACAAATTTTATTTCAACTCATTTGACCTTTGTCACAATTTAAAATTTCATCATGGATGTTCATATGACTTTATAAGCTTAATTCCAAAAACTAGGTTTTTGTCAGGCTTTGGTCTCAGATTTTTTTAATGTTCTTGTATTTTCCTGAAAGAAGGATATTCTGACTCATTAATCTAATTATATAACATGAACATATGAATATGGCTCTGGGGAATATTGTTTATAGGAACAAGTGCTGAAAATGTGAACAAGATAGAAGCTCCTTAATTAGACTTAAAGTTCTTTCAAGGCAGGGTTCAAATGGTAAAATAGTCTGTGCAGTTCATCAATAATAGCCTGACCCCTGTGTTGGGTAAATAAATGCTTGTATAAATCTGCTTGGTCTTCTGCATTCCAGAGTGACCTCTAATCTCATTACAACTTGTCAGATGTTCTCTCTTGCTTTTATATAATAAACCCTCGGAGAGGGTGGTGGTTACATTCACAGGGCTCCATAACCATCCCTTGGGCAATAAGAAGCTCTTTGGGACTTTTCATTGTGTGTATAGACTTTATGCCACTCAGGACAATCATAATAATGTTTAAATAAAATGTATATAGTCAAACTGTCTTAGGTTTGTGGGTAAATGGGTACATTAAAATGTGGCCTTTGCCCGTTCCCAATTATTCAAAGAATTGAGTAACTTAATTTTCAAATGAAGCACTCAGAGAATGACTCAGAATGACAAAGAGATGACTCAAAGATTCATTTTAATGACACCTTGCTTTATTAAACTTCTCTCTCTTTCTTTCTCGTGCACACATATATAGACACACTCACTTTCTAGCTTGTTTCCTTCAACCATACAATACTCTTATTCTGGAGATTCTTCCCTCCAACTCCTCTAATTCATACTCCATCCTTCACAAGCAAATTTTTCTCATTATCTCTAAGTTTCCTTGGCAGTTATTTCACGTTAAATTTCTCTTGACTGTAATCAGCATCTTCTAGACAGTGAGAACCCCTCAAGCATATACTTGCTATATATATAGATAATCTGTTTTCAGATAAACAAATACAAAGTTTTAAATATTTTTCCTGAGCCCGAGGGTTCGAGACCCACCTGGGCAACTTGGCGAGACTCATCTCTACAATAAACCAAAAAATCAGCCAGGCGTGGTAGCACGCGCCTGTAGTTCCAGCTACTTGGAAGGTTGAGGTGGAAGGATTGCCAGAGCCCAGCAGGTCAAGGCTGCGGTGGCCGGGAGCGGCCACTGCACTCCAGTCTGGGCGACAGAGTGAGACTCCAACTCAAAAAATGAAAAATAAATAAATAAAAAATAAATAAATATTTTTCCTTATGCACTAGACTTACAGTGTCCTATTATCTAAAAATTAGGGCATTATAAAATAGGTCTTTCCTTTTAAAGTAACATATTTTATTTTCAGAATATAACTTTATGTATATAGATATATAACCAATCGATTAGTTTAGAAAATATAGGATTTTAAAAAATAAAACCTTTTTTTTTAAATCAGGAAACCCCTTTTGTTTTTAATATTGTATAATGTTTAGACACAATTAACACAGATATACAGACAAGCGGTCAGAACACATATATAGAGAGGATAATTCACACAGGAAAAAAGTAAAGTGCTTTAAGTGTTACCAGTGGGAAAAAGAAATGTTAAGTAATTAAGCATTTCCAGATCCCCAACACAGGACAGATTGTTTGGAAACTCAGTTTACATAAACCTTTCTAAGGATTACATAAATTGTCAATATCCTTAGGAAAGCATTTTGGTGTAGGATATCTCACATTTCCAAAATGTATTGTGCCAGTTTATAAACCTAGTTTTGAGTGCCCTGTGAAGTATGGTAAGGATATTAGCACAAGGGTAATACAGTTTTATGCATACAATGGAGAATCAATTGGGGAAATACTGAGAAAGGGTCAGGAAAATATGTCAGCTCAGAACCCAGCAGGCATTAAACAATAGACAAGGGACAAGATAGTTACAGCTTTAATCTTATTGTACTTTTATAGTCATGTTAGGTACATCTTTTTTTAAAAATCTTTATTTTTTTAATTTTAAAGATGTGGGGTACAATTCAGAATTAGCTATATAAGTGTTCATCATGCAAGTACCCTTGTTGATGAGATGTGCACCCCTTCCCCAGGCATCTGCCAATCCTTCCTCCCACCCCCCCTGGGGACCCCCGCAGCTTCCTGCTACTGCCCTTCCTTTTCTTGTAGTATTATGATAGTTGTTCAAGGTCCTCTTATGAGTGAGAACATGTGAAACTCAGATCTTTGTTTCTGTGAAAGATCACTCAGTATTATAGATTCTAAGTCCATCCAGGTTGCTGCAAAGTTCATGATTTTGTTATTCTTTATGGCTGCATAATATTCCATCGTGTATATGTACCACATTTTTTTTATCCAGTGCTAGGAACATCTTAAATGCATGGGTACATTGTATAAGAGTACAGTTGTGAGGTAACGAGAACATGATAGATTAATTAAAGTCATACTCAATATTGTACTTTATCTGATGGAAGTGACTCTAAATCATAGGAAAATAATTCAAGGAATGGAAAAACAGCAGCAGAAAAAGGAGCAAATCTTCAGACAACAGGTAAGGAGGATCTGCCTGGCAGTTGCAGAATCTTTCAGTGCCTGATGTTGCTGATTTAATGGTCCTTAGACTCTCTAAAATACAGTTTCTGATGTGTTGGCTTTTTTAGATTACCTATTATGGAAAAATGCTCAGAACTACTGGGTAAGTTTTTTTCTTTGTTTTTTATTTTGTTTTTGTTTTGTTTTCATTTTTGCTTTGAGTCAGGACGTCACTCTGTTGCCCAGGCTGGACTGCAGTGACACGATCACAGTTTACAACAGCCTTGAACTCCTGAGCTCAAGTCATTCTTCTGCCTCAGTCTCCTAAGTAGCTAGTAGCACTGTAGGCACATGGCAACCACCACACTTGGCTAATCTTTTAAATTTTTGTAGAGAGAAGGTCTTGCTATGTTGCCCAGGCTGGTCTCAAACTCCTGGGCTCAAGCAATCCTTCCACCCTTGGCCTCTCAAAGTACTAAGATTACAGGCATGAGTCACAATGCCCAGCCTTTTCTTTCTTTTTTTTTTCTTTTTTGCATTGTTTTCAAGTCTGAACACAGATGAGGGCGATAGACAAGAAGACCAGGGAGATCACCAACTTAAAGCACAGGTACATGACTGTAAAAAACATTTTTAAGAATGTTTCTGGTGTTTTAAGATAAAGAGTTGGATGTCTGGCAAAGAGCTTGGTGTTCTAAAACTTATTCAAGTTCATTCTTTCTCTGACTTCAAGTCTGGAAGAAATTCAAAAGCAGGGGCTACAGGAGACACCGAAGATGCAAAAACCAGAGCCAAGAGGCCCAGACACACAGAGCCCTCCACACAGCGGTAGGAGCACCCTGCGAAGGCAGCAGCTTAACTTCTACTGCACAGTCCACCCACTCTGCTTCTTGCTTCTGGGGTTGGTGGTTATGTTTCCTAGAGACAGTCCCAAGCACTAACTGAAGGACTGGCTATGTCACAGAGTGGCAGGACTGTTTTCCTCAGGTGACCGAACTAGCCAGATGGCTCTCGGGCCAGTCCCCTATATGTGATGGCTCTCAGACTCTTCCACTGATGATGGAATCCCCCACCCCACCCTTACCTTTTGATTACTCCTAGCTGAAGAGATGGGCCTGGAAGCAAAATAGGTCAGCTCCCCTTTCCACCTTCAATCAGTGTTGAACCTTCATTTATTTACTTGAAAAAAGTAACACCAACAACATGTTAGACTGGGGCGGTATGCCCTGATGAGAGAGGAAATTTTCTTATGTCTTAGTGAATCAATATTGTACCATGAGACCTGCTTTAAAACACGAGCCATTATATACTGACTTTGAGCTTCCTTTGTTCTTTTTGTTTGTTTTGTTTATTGTGAACTGTAGAACTCCACAAGTAAATTAAATTTTAATGTAATTTCACTCTAACTTTGTAAGTGTACCCTAAAACTTTAAGACTAACGCCTATAGCTTTTTTCTTTTTTCATTACTATATAGTATTTGTCTCTTGAAATCCATTTCTGTTCATAAATATTTTTAATACTTGGTCTTTATAAAAGGCAGATTAAACTTAAATCAAGAGAAAAAACATGCCCCTATGGCTTGAAGCAAATGAACAGTACTTTTGAATTTAAGGATATATTGATGCTCTTTACATTAGAGGTTTTTAAAATTTTTAAATGTCAATCTGTGCTGAAGTTGTAAGTGATTTCTTCTAACATATATCAGAAACCCCCTGAGTTAGAGTTGATTTGCAGCTAGTTTGAACCATGACCTATCCATAGTTGGGTAATTAGTTAAGTAAACACCTGGACCAGGGCTCTGTGGTATCTTCCTCAAGAATAGCGGTTGGAGTCTCGGGGGTTATCTGAAGCATTTGGTAAACCCTGTGCCTCTGGTAAGGGATCCACATGTGGCAAAGAGAGTGAGATGGTGGAGGAGACATGGAGGGTTTCTTATCTTGTACAGATAATGCAAGCCATGGTGAGCCCCAGTCTCTTCTCTGGCCTTCAGACTCAAAACCTCTTTCAATTCTTAAGAACAGCAACAGAATCCCAACTGCAGAGACAATTTCCATAAAAGCCTTAAAATGATGTTTACATAAGCCAGTTCTCTTCTGGACTCTGCAGCAGGTATAGCCGGTGAGCTATCTGTTCCTACATCACAGAACATCTCCACCCCTTTGCTGACAAAACAGGTTCCCAGGTTCTCTCACTGTGACTTCCATATATAAGCATGTTATAGTCTGAGTAACGCTCAGCTGCTCTCCCTTGATACCAATAAATCAAAGGGGCAAGGAACTGGTAGAAAGAAGTTTATTTCTGAATTAAAATCCAGGGAGCAGAGCTGGACTCAAGGTCTTTCTAAAATGATTCTGCCAAGAAAACCTTTTTCAATTTCACTACTCAGAGACTCGGTTAGCAATTATTATAAACTCTCCCCCAATGGGATTTTTTTTTTTTTGGTAACTTTTAAAAATGCTTTGTGAATATATATATATATACATGTATATATATTTACTTACATAGCTGTAAAAATATCAACATAAATCATGTTCTGAAATTAGGTTAAATAAAGGATCAGACCATGTGATTGTGAAATATATAATTCACATTTAACAGTCTGCAGAGGTTAGTAATGGAACTCAGTCTATCAGGTGGTTAGCACATTTCAATTAACAATTTAGTTCCAAATCAGAATCCTGATTGCCAATAATCTCAAGCAAATGAGCTTTAGGAAAAACAACATTATCTTAATTGAGGTTTTTACCTAATCCCTCAGAGTAAATTTTCAATGAACCTGGTTTCAATATATAACTCCCTCATAACGTTATAATTTACAGACACTGACCATATTAAAAATATCTTTAATTGCGGAGCTTTGAAGCAATAAGGGATAGGGCCTTAGATCTGAGTGAATATGTTAGTTACTTCTGTTTAAGGCATTTCTTCATGTATTCTTATTGTGTGATACTTCCTCAAAAAGCCCCAAGTCACATGACACATACAGTAAAGAGCTGTACTGATGTGCCTTATCATTTTTATCGTGAATCAGTTAGAAATAATTTGCCCAAAATAAGGATATTTGACAGATGCTTATATGTGATAAGAGCCTGCTTCTGAAATTAATTATCATGAACACTGAAAGTGCTTCAGCATAAAAGCTGCCCAGTGTTTTAATTTTCTGCCTACTAATAAAAATGTTCAATGCATTTTATTAGGAAAAATAATACATTAATATATTTTAAAAGTAAAATATAATTTTTACTGCCTGAATATTGCGATTCAAATCACAACTGCTGGTGTCTTGTGCTAGTCACCCAAGGTAATATGATGTGATTGATGTAATCAAAATGGTTTTATTATAAGAATGGCATGTCCTCTTGAGAACTTGAGCTCTGGTGAAATAAGCTGACAGCTGGCACTTTTCTTGTAGATAATTTTTTTAAAAGAAACATTCAACTATATAAACTTCTAGTTGAAAAATTTTAAGGTTGAAAAGTTTGTCTAGTTGGAAAACCATTCTTTCTTTTCAATTCCAAGCTTAAACGCATTATCTAAAGTTTAAAACATGCTGATCAAATGATAAATATATCCTTTATCATAAATATTCCAACATACAGTGGAATCACTATAAATGTAAGACAGGATACTTTTATTGAGAAAAGAACCCTGTCTTCAAAAATATGCATTCTAAATCTATTCTGTTAATTTACAAGACTAAAAATGCAACATTTGAACAATCTAGAGTTTATAATCTATGTGAAATAAATTGCTGTCATGGTGTAGGCAGTATTAATGAGTCCTTAAAATGACTGCAGATTCTTCCAAAAGCATGGTCTGGAAAATCTTGTAGTTTTGTGACACAATTTAATGGATTAACAGTGAAGTAAGCTCATGAGTTAAGTAGTGTTCTAACACACAGGACCAAACCTATTTTCCCATATAAATCTGCTTGTGTGATAGACTACAAATGGTCTTTTCTATCTATGTATCATTTTAATGAAGTACCATAATGAAAGTAACATGCACGTTTCCAGATGCCAGGAGTGCAATTTAACATTTTTAATTTCACTCAATTCTTTTTAATCAGAGGATAAACATTGTTCCAAAGGAAAGTTCTTACCCTGTTCATGTATTCATCTGTTCCTGCTCATGCTTCTTAAAGGAATCATTCTCCTAAGAAGCGCTCTTCTTCCTATAGAACTCTAAAGGTAATAAATAAGCACAGTCAACTATGTAACCCCTGACACAAAGGAGAAAAAAAGGTATACAAGTATGTATTACCTCTCGTGCAAACAAATCATTTTTAACAGAAACCTGAACAAAGTCATTTGCTCTTCAGAATCCTATTACATTAATATTTACACCATCAGAATATTAATCTAGAATAGTTATTAAAGTAAAGAGGAATTATCAACTTTGTTTAGATAGGATATAATTTTATCCTTGCAAATGGGAAACATTCAAAACTAAAATCAAATTTAAGAAATATTGACTACATACTTTCCCTAACTTTTCATGTTCTCTGTTTTCATTTTGTCCCATTTGAGTTTGACAAACATTTCATGCTTAGGACACTTTTAGTTAAATCCTTTCAATATGGCTAGTTGTTAACAGCATTTATAACATTTATTAACAGTAACTTAATGTTTAAATGCTCATAATTCACATTTATGTTTTAGAGCCTGCCAAAATTAAGTGTAACTGGGACTTATTTTATACTTTTCAAGTAAATGGAAAGGCAAATTTCAGATCAGCAAGAGACAGAGGACAATCAAAACATTCTCCTGTCTCTTTGTTCCTCATCAAATTCAAGACCCAGCAATAGTCAGCTATTACCCTGGCAATCCCAACATTCACCCGCTGATTGGCTTCCCACTACCCCAGTGACCATCAAGCCTCATGAAGGCAAGGACCATATCTGCTTTTAGTCTCTTTACACCAAAGTTAACATTAGCTTTTTCAATATTAGAAATCAGTAAGCATGGGCTTATAAAATTATACTTAATTATATACTAATTCCAATATTTATTTGCTGACAATTCACTGCTATAACCTATAAAATAAAGCAGAACAAGAATATCCCTCATGAATTGGCCTAGAAAAGAATTTAGGTGGTCACATTTTAATGTAGACAGTTTATCATGGACTATGTAAATAAATCTTATGTACTCATGACTTTGGACTGTGAAGCCCCCGCAAGCACGATCTACCAAGATCACTGCCGCCGCTACCACTGCCACTGCTACTGCCACCGCCAGGTCACGCCCCTCACCTGGAGTCAGGCTCATGGAGCTCCTTCCGTGTACCAGGAGGCGGCTGCCGCCACTGCCGCTACCATTGCGGGCTCCCTACCATCCTGGGCACCCTCCGACTTCCTCCCTTCCCCAAGATCAACTGGAATCGTGATATAGCACCACCTGCTGGGGATTCAAGGTAACAACATCAAAATGGGAAATACAGAAA
Organism: Tarsius wallacei; assembly: GCA_963574415.1. Lineage (NCBI taxonomy): Eukaryota > Metazoa > Chordata > Mammalia > Primates > Tarsiidae > Tarsius > Tarsius wallacei. Next base: position 1,146 of record CAUYQG010067407.1, on the reverse strand, counting down.
CTCTTCCCCCTTGATAAATAGAGGAGGCCATATCTGAGTGACAGGCTGGGAAGGGAGCCCAGATCTGAATTGCCCTTCACAGCAGGCCTGGGGCAACTGACCCTAACTGTGAACAAATCTACCAGCCTGCAAAGACAGCTAGAAATCAGAGTTGAAAGGACATTGGACTTAAAAGAAAAGTCTCAGAGGGTGCTTGGTTGGTTCTGTTAGTTTATTGACTTTAATCTATTCCTTTTGTTTTGTTCTTTTTTCTTTTTATTTGTTTAAATTTTTCCATGTCTCTGTAAACCCCATCTTTGTACAGAGGAATAGCACACCAATAAGGAGGTTGGTTAGCTTGTACGTTAGCATCATTGTATGTTTTAGTTTTTTCGTATGGTTGTTGGTTAGTTTGTAGACGTGTTTATTGCTTTTCTTTTTATTTGTTTCAGTTTTTGTGTCTCTTTTCATTTGTTAGTCAGTACGCTTGTCTGTTTTCCCTCTTACACCTCTCTCTCTCCACCACCCTCTTCCCCCCACTGCCCGCTCCATTCTCTTCCCTCTGTTAGCCTCATTTTGCTTTCAGGGAGTAAACCTACAACCCCACTGCATGGACAGATTCCAAGGCAGTGGGAAGTGGGTTTCAGATTATCCATACACCTGTCAGCAGATACCAGGATCTGCAGATAGATTTTGAATCACAGCTCCCCCTTAATTAAATCACAAAACTGCAAGAAGGACCGCCCCCAACCTACAGTCCAACACCAGAATTGAACAAAGCAAGAGGATATACATAAGGAAGAATAGCAGATTGAACAAACAGAAGTAAAAGCAACACCTCCACCCCTGAATAACAAAATTAAAGAAGATGGGGAAGTGGAGGGAAGGAAAAAGTAGACAGGAAAAATCTGCACAAATGAAGAAAAACCAAAAGAAGAATATAGGTCTCACACAGACCCCTAGAAGGTCAGACACTATGAAAATAGACTTTAGAACACAAACAATGAAGAGCCCCCAGAATGACTGGTCACATGCAACAAACCCAGACATCAAGACATTAATAGAGAGAATTTAAAAAATTGAGGAGAGACAAGAGGAAGGAGCTGATGACAGAAATAACAGCAATAAAGAATACTGTGATGGAAATAAATAGCAAACTAATAAGGA
>CAUYQG010067404.1:0-24810 GCA_963574415.1 Tarsius wallacei | reverse complement strand
TCTATAATACTGAGTGATCTCTCACAGAAACAAAGATCTGAGTATCACATGTTCTCACTCATATAGTGGACCTTGAACATCTACCATAATACTATAAAAAAAGGACTGACAGTGGTGGGAAACTATGGGGGGGTAGGGAGGAGAAGGGAGGTGGGATTAACGGTAGCCAATATCTGTCTGGGGTTGGGGGGACACCCCTTACCAACAAGGGTGCCTGAATGATGCATATTTGTATACCTAACCCCTAACTGTACCCCACAATTTAAAAATAAGCAATATGTTTAAAAAAATAGAAATGAATAAAATAGAGGACAAGTCAATGCTAGAATCAACAAAGCCAAAAACTGGTTCTTTAAAAAACTAACACAAGTTATATCCCTTTATGGTGACTTTAAGATGTGTCCATACATTCTTTAATAATCCTATCAAAGGTAGAACCTAATTCCACTCCCCTTGAGTGTGAATTGTTGCTAGTGACTGTCTTCTCATGAGGCAAGTAAGTAGGATCAATGATGTTTGACTTAAAAACTAGATAATAAAATGCATTGTGGCTTCCTCTTTGTTTTCTCTTGAATCCTTCTCTTGAGGGAAGCCAGTTGTTCTGTTGTGAAGACACTCAAGCAACCCTACAGAGAGGTTCATATGTTATAGAACAGAGACCTATAGCAATTGCCAACAAACAGCAGTAACGTGCCAGGTATGTGAATGAGCTACTTTGGAAGTAGGTCCTTTGGCTAAGTTAAGCCTTCACTTGCTGGCAACCTCAGATGACACCTTATCTACAACCTCAGGAGAGATGCTGAGCCAGAACCACCCAGCTAATCCACTTCCAGAATCTATTCCCACACACAGAAACGGGGAAGACAATACATGCTTACTGCTGTTAGTCACTGGGTTTTATGGTCATTTGTTATGCAGCAAGAGATAACTAACATAGCCCCATCCCCAAAGAAAAGCTTATTAGAGAGAGAGAGAGAGAGAGAGAGAGAGAGAGAGAGAGAGAGAGAGAGAGAGAAGGCACAAGACCAACAACAGGAATTAAAAAGTGTGATATCATAAAAAACCCTATAAGCATTAACAAAATTATAAAAGGTTATTTGAAGAATTGATGACAATAATATTTAAAAATGTGAAGTTGACACATATCTAGACAAGATACAATTGACCAAAACTGACTCCCCCAAAATTGAAGACTTACAGAAAGAAAATTCTAAACCCAGTTTCAAAGAATTTCCACTTGCTTTATGAGGCCAGGAAAAAAAGTGATAGAAATTTTGAGAAGAACATTACAAGAAAGATCAAATATAGGCCAACTTTTTGTGAATATAGACGCAAAAATCTTAAATAAAATATAGCAGTTCAAATTTAGTGATATATAAAAATAATACTTTTTTATTCTGGCAATGCATGGTTGATTTGACTTTCAAAAATCAATTACTATAATCAACTACTTTAATAGGTTAAAGAAGAAAGACAATATGATCATTTCAATATATGCAGAAAAGGTATTGATGAAATTCATTATCTGTTTATGTTTTAAAATAAATTAGAAAACTAGAAATAGAACAGAACTTCCTTAAGCTGATGAAAGGAATCTACAAAAAGCTGACAATAGACATTATATTTAATAGACCTCTCCCCTGAGATTGGGACTGCATTAGAGTTGGCTGCCACCACCACTGTTATTTAATATTACCCCCGAGCTTCTAAATAGTTACTAAAGCAAGAAGATAAAGGCATTTAAATGGAAGGAAAAAATTGTCTTTAGTCATAGATGACATGGTCATGTAAGAAAATCCAAAAGAACACCCAGACAACTTACTGTAATTAATCAGTACACTTAGAACACTAGAGCCATGATGTCTGCACTCTGAGACCCGGGTTCCCAGAGCAGCTTCTCCCTAGAACCTTGACAGTCACCAGGTGAGGAGAAAGAGTTTATGAGCCACGCTCTCACTCAGCAAGCTTTTGCCCAGATGTAAACCACATCACCTGCAGCCACATGTCATTGGCCAAAGCATGTCACACAGCCACTCCTGAGTTCAACAGGGCAGAGATGTTTCATCTTCTCATAGGAAGAGGGATCTCCCAACAGAGAGGAAAACTGGATTATCTGGCAAACAGTAATCTAACCTATCCCAAGAGTAAAGGGATAGGTTAGATAGTAGACTGAGAGAGAACCAGAACATTGTGGCAGGAGACAGGAGACTAGGATTGTGGGAGAAAAGCGGTTGATGAAAACTCTTTTGTGTGGAGGCACCAAAGGAACTGGCATGGCTTATCCTCATTTTTAACTTGTTGTTTGCTTTTATGTAACATGAATGCCTCCTGTTTCACAAACATCTGATAAATTCCACCCCTGTCACACACACACATACATGCTTTGTGTGAGTTTTTCCTGGAAATAAGGGACAAGAGATAGATTTGCTACCTGGGTCTATGCTGAGCAAGGGAGAGACCAGCCATGGGAAGTAAGAAGCTCGTGAGAACAGAGTTCAGCAGAAGCAGCAAGCTAGAGCCAGAAGTGACTTGAGAATGTATGCCCTTGGGAATGTTCAGAAATCTGAAGAAGCACATTAGAATTCTCGCAGATACAGGTTAAGAGGCTTGAGATAATTTTCTCTAAATCTCAGCATTCTCAACTGAGATCTGGGTTACATCTATGACAAGAATGCATTTCTTAAAATTAGAAACTAATTAGCAAATATTATGGTTGTTTTAAAAACTCCAATCATATCTGCCAATGATGAGAATGGTAAGAGGAGATAAAGGCAGGGCTCGGTGGCTCAGCCTGCAATCCTAGCACTTTGGGAGGCCAAAGTCAGTGGATTGCCTGAGCCCACGGGTTTCAGACCAGAACGGGCAACTTGGTGAGACCTTGTCTCTACAATAAATAAAAAATTAGCCAGGCGTGGTAGCGCACACCTGTAGTTCCGGCTATTTGGAAGGCTGAGGTGGAAGGATCGAGAGCCCAAGGATCGACACTGGGGTGGCCGTGAGTGAGACTCCAACTCAAAAAAAAAAAAAACAGAGGAGGTAGACCATTCTGCTGATTTCTTCTTGGGTTTGGCATGAAGTTACTCAAGAAGGTCATTAAAGATTTTTTGGATATCATACCAAAATCTCAGGCAACAAAAGCAAAAATAAACACTGGGATTATATCAAACTAAAAAGCTTCTGCACAGCAAAGAAAACAATCAACAAAATAAAGAGAAAACTGACAGGTTGGGTGAAAATACTTGTGAATCTATATCTGATAGCGGTTACTATTCAAAATATATAAGAAACTTCTACAACTCAATAACAAGAAAACAAATGCTCTGATTAAAATGGGAAAAGGACCTGAACAGATATTTCTCCAAAGAAGACATAAAAACACCCAACAGGTATACGAAAACGTGCTCCACATCATCAGACATCGAGGAAATGCAAGTTAAAACCTAAATGAGACATCACCTCTCGTCTGTTAGGATGACTAGGGTCAAAAAGACAGGACATAATATGTGTTGTTGAGGGTACAGAGATAAGAGAATCCTTGTACATTGCTGGTGGAAATATAAATTGGTACAGCCATTATATGGAAAACAGTATGGAGGGTCCTCAAAAAATTAAAAATAGAACTACCATATGATCCAGCAATCCTTCCTTCTTGGTAGATACCTAAAGAAAATGAAATCAGAATTACTGCATATAGGCATCTGCACTCCCATATTCATTACAGCATTAATCACAATAACCAAGATAAGGAAACGATCTTTGTCCATTGAGGGATGAAAAGATAAGAAATTGTGGAATATAATGGAATATTATTGAGTCTTAACAAAGGAAATCCTGCCACTTGTGGCAACATGGATGAAGCTGTAGGACATTATCCTAAGTGAAATAGGCCAGACACAGAAAGAAAAACGCTGTCATGATATCACTTGTAAGTGGACTCTAAAAAAGTTACAAACAGAAACAGAACAGAAAGGTGGTCACCAGGGGAGGATTGGAGGAGGGGAAGGGGAACTATTGGTCAAAGGGTACAAAGTTGCAGTCATGTAGGGTGAATAAGGCTAAAGGGCTAATGTACAGCGTGATGGCTACATTAATAATATTGTAACATAGACTGGAAATTTGCCAAGAGAGTAGATTTCAGGTGTTATTAATCTCACACAGACAAAAAGTAACTATGTAAAGAAATGAATATGTTGATTTGCTTGAGTGTAGTAATCATTTCATTATATGTATATTAAAACATCATGTTGTACACAAATATATACAACAAAAATAAAAATTTTAAAAATAGAGTAATTTTTTAAAACCCTTTACCTTTGTGTATTGGGAAGGGTGTACATGGGCTGTTCTTCTTAGCTAATAAAGGAGAATAGAGTTAATAGATGTTGCTCAAAGTTTTAAAATTGATCTCAGTTCTCTAAGATAGAAATATAAGGATTCTGATGCTAAACCCAAGCAATTCTTTAAAAAGCAGGGCTCTAGATAAAGATTCAGCCCAGAGTCAACTTCTGTGTTTGCGTCACCCCTAAAATAAGAGATTGGATCGATTCCATTATGTCAGACTTCATTGCAGCTGCAGGAATGGTGTGCCAGTAGAAATCGAACTTAAAACATTTTAAAATTTGTTTAAAAATACAAGACCAATCCAAATGCAAATGCATAGGTCTACACAATTTCTTGCAATCTAGAGTTTATATTTGTTTTAGCTATGGGAAATCAGGTCAACCAATCTCAAAATGATACTGAAAGAAATTAAATTTTTCATGATGCCGGTAAGATAGCTATCCAATGTATGTGAAAGTTCAGCACATGTGTGTGTGCCAGCGATGAACCTGACAGTGTGTTTCTGTGTGTACCCTTCCATCTATGTGCAGGATGCAGCCATGGGGTAAGCAAACATCAGGCTGTCATATAACAGCATTCAATCCATGTATTTGGGTTTCCTCAGAAGCAGACCTTAAATTGAGGGTTTGAGAGCAAATAGTTTCTTTAGGAGGTGATTCCAGGAAATTCCAGTAAGAGAGTGGCAATATGAGGCAGGGGAGAAAAAGAGCAGCCAATAAAGGGTGTGTTGTAAGGATAAAAACTACTGGGGATAACTGGAGCTTAATCCTAAGAAAGAACCTAGGAGCCATTGTAGACTACTCATGTGAGGGTTATTCCACCAAAAGGGCAGGGGAGCTGTGGTATTGATACTCAAACTGCCTTCTGTAGCTGGGTGAGGGCTCCCGGAAGCAGGTGTTAGTTCCCCAGGATGGGTGACCTGCCAGGGGTTCCAATACCAGTGAAAGCCCTCAGGCAGAGAGATTCAGGTGCTGGCAGATGGAAGTTAGCTATGGTGGACACAGCGGCAAGAGCCGAGGAGATACAGGTGAGGGTCCGTCAGCCTCTGCCACCATCTTATTCCCTATCCTCCCAACAGGGCACATGTTTGGGCCTTTATGTTCTAGTGTTTCTTGCTGACTTTCGTATAGATTTTGATGAGGGGTTCCTCCCATTTCTGACTTTGTACCTCTGTTCTGCATTATCCTGTTTCAAAAACTGACATCGAGTGTTTTCCCAGCAAGGTGGTCTGAAGATGATGCAACAAAACAACAGGACAAAGGCCCAAAGCGACGAAAGTGTTTGCAACCCTGATCCGTGAGGAATAAGGCACCTGCCTTAACCAGCCCCGTGGTAGAACACAACTGTGAGCGGGCCAGCTGCTCGACTCTGCCAGTGTGGCCTCCACCCTTGTCCCGAGGCACTCACTACCTCCGGGAGAACAGCCCCCATCTGCTCTCTAGCAAAACCTTGCCAGGGACCTGAAGATGTAAACAAAGCCTTGGCTGAACCAAACCCTGCTCAGAATAACATGCGTCTTGGCAGATCTGCATGGAACCATCTTCCCAGCAGGGAAATATTGCAGCTTTGCTCACCACACCATTCCCTAATTACCTCAGTGCAGCACAGAAGCCAGAAATCCCCAATCATTAACTTTTATGAAGGACATTTTCCAAGAGGCTGCTCCTGGTGTCCCGCCCTGCTCCTCAGAGCCAGCAAGTGGTATACTCCAAGCTCGCAAAGGTGGCCACGATCAACCTAAGATAGCAATCCACAGCTGGGAGTGGTTGCTGCCCAGGAAATATTTGGCAGTGTCTGGAGACATTTTCGATGGTCTCAACTGGCTTGAGGGCCTTCCATGTCGTCTAGTGAGAAGAGGGCATGGATGCTACTAAATGTCTTGCAATGCACAGGACAGCCCCCACGGCAGAAGATTACCTGGCTCCAGATGCCTATGTGTCAGTGTAGACTACTCACGTCAGAGTTATCCCACCAAAAGGACTAGGAAGCTGGGGTATTGATACCCCAACTGCCTTCAGTCTTTAGGTGAGGGCTCTTCATGCCAGTAGTGCTGGGTTTGGACATTTCTTGTCTAAGGAGATATTTCTGCTGGAATTAGAGTGAGATAGACCCTCAGACAGCCCCCTCTGAAATTCTGGCTTTGTTTTTTCAACCCTGACTCTGCTTTTCACAGGCTACCTGTTTTGCTAGTTAAGCTCCAAATAATGTCTCTTTCCACTCTCTAACCCTGTTATAGTCTCAGAATTCTCTTCTCCCTTTACCAGTTCCTTTGATTTTCCTGTTCTCAGAATTTACCTCTCAACATCCCCTTCCCAAATCTCAGTATATTTCAAAATTCTTCCTCCAACTTCCATCCACCTTTCTTCATCCTGCACCTGGAATTTCCCCTCCCCTGGAGCTTTCCAAGCCTGTGCTGCGAGCTCATTATCCCCAGAACAAGTCTTTCCTTGTCCTTGGACCCTTCCCAGCTCTCAACCAGCAGCCCCAGAGCTGACCATTCATTACCACAGAGCAGACATCAGGCTCTCTCCCCACTTCTGGCATGATAATGGCCTCTAGTTCCATCCTTATTACTGCAAAAGACATGGTTTCATTCTTTTTTATGGCTGCATAGTATTTCATAGAGTATATATCCCCCATTCTCTTTCTGGCAGCTATAACCCTAATTTCTTTTTAAAATTATTATTATTACTGTAAGTTTTGGATTCAGGAGAACATTTACAGGTTTGTTACATGGATATATTGCATAATGGTGAAGTTTGGGCTTCTAGGATACCCATCACCCAAATAGCGAACATTTTACCCAGTAAGTAATAGGTAATTTTAAAATCCTCAACCCTCATCTGCTTGCCCCTCTTTTGGAGTCCCCAGTGTCTATTGGTTCCATGTTTATGTCCATGTGTACCCACTGTATAGCTACCATGTATAGGTGAGACAATATACCACGTATAGGTGAGTATTTGACTTTCTGTTTGTGAGTCATTTTACTTGGGATAATGGCCTCCCGTTCTATCCATCTTGCTGTAAAAGACAAGATTTCATTCTTTTTTAATGACTGCATAGTATTTCATAGTGCATATATACTTCATTTTCTTCATCAAGTTAACTGCTGTTAGCTTGATTCCATGACTTTGCTATTATGAATTGTGCTGCAATGAACATAAGAGTGCAGGTGTCTTTTTTATATAATGACTCCCTTTAGGTAGATGCCCAGGAGTGGGGTTGCTAGGCAGCCCCCATTCCTGATGCCCACACCACCCTGCGGCAGTAAGACTGAAGTTTCTTATATGCTGCTGGGCAGACAGACGAGCTCCCAGCAAGAGCAACCAGCTCCCAGCAGCGTTGTCTTCGGGCCTGGGGTTAGGGTGGACAACTTGTCCCGGTTGGCACTGTAAGTCCAGGGACAGTGGGCTGGGGACTGTCCAGGTTTTAAAAAATTAAGTATCTGTATGTCAAGAATGCCTCCGGGATGAGGAATCCACCCTACCTGGGGTGATCTCTAGGAAAGCACCTCACTGAGTCACGCAGAGCTGAGCCACTGCTTTCTTTGGCCTTAATTCAAGACAACATATGGTTTCCCCTGATGCTGCATAGTGTAATTGCTTTTTGGGTTTAGATCTGAAAGCCTGTCTCAGAAATTCAGACCTGAGGGTTTCATGCAATGTCACTCACTCAGTTCAACATACATCCTTGAAGCACTGCAATATACACCTCACTCCTTGTCTGGACATAAGAGACTAGGTCATGCCCCTGGCTTGGAAAACATCTGGGTCTACCTATGGGTGAAAGGGCAGAGAAGATACAGTGTAGCAAGGGCTATGACTTGGACAGGGGTTGGGGGGAAGCACATGGTAGAGGCAGTCAGGGAAGGCTTCCTGAAGGAGGCAGTGCTACAGGGGTGGTTTTCCAGGTAGAAAAGGATGTTTTAGGGAAAATTTTCCAGGTCAGTGATGCAACAAGAAAATAAATGCGTTGAAAACCCTTGACAACACTTACAAACTTAGAGGGAGCAGAGAGAAATGTGACTCCTTCTGATTATTAAATGAAAGTATGTCTTTATACTTGTAATGTAGGCTTATAACTTTCCAAAATACATCTGAATCAGCTCAGAAAATCAGTTTTCACTTTCAGAACCTCCATTTGAGGGTGAGAAGTCAATTTACATTTTGGGGAAGCTGGCCCTAAACAGTTAAGCAATGTATGCAAATCACACATCTGGTTCAGGTCTCCAGCCTTTGAACTTGAGGCAGGCTGTGAATACAGTGGGGATTGCCTGGGCTTTGGAACTAGACAGACCTTGGTAGGATCCCAGATTCTTTAAATACTAATTCCGTGATTTTGAGCAACTGATTGAGTCACGGTTTTCTCTTGTGTGAAATGAGGAAAATAATATCTTCCACAAAGGGCTGTTTTGAGGATGAAGTGAGATCACCCATTTAAAGAGTCTGGGAAGCACTCAGTTGGCCACCAAGAAATGGTCTCTACAAACTAATTATGAATACCGAAAAGTACGTTCGCAGTGAAACCAAGCCCCCACTGTGCCCACCGTGTGACTCTTTCTTTTGTGGTTTTGCTTCCTTGTCTTTCAAACAACTTGATTCTCAGTGTTCAAATTAATTAAACAACCTTTCTGCAAGGTTGAGGAAGCCAATGTGCTTTGGAGGGGTTGCTAATGATACTCGGTATCTCCTTTAATAATGTGAGATTAAAAAGAGTTGGAAGTAAGATTTTTAAATGCACAAGGCAGCTGTGGGGGTGATGAGTGGATCTAGGTTGGAGCTGTATGCTTGTTTACATAGATTCCTTTCCTTGCATGGTGTTTTTATATATATTGAAACCAGGGAGCAGATAAGCCACTCTAAGTGACCGCTAATTCCAGCTTTCCACCTTTCATCACAAGTAGTTGAGGAGAGGGGAGCCACACAGTTTCACTGTACCTACTTTCCTGACACCCTTCAATGCGGTTCCCCCTCCCCATCCCTGCCTGGTGTTAACCTTGCCCACTCTTGCCGTCTCCACTTCAGTTGTGTGCATTTGTTTTACAGCATTCCCCTCCTTCTCCTTTACCTACATAAAGGGAACAGCTACGGTTTACACTGGCAGCAGGTGTCTCTTTCCCACCAGCCGTGAGAGATGAGCACTCTGATCGTCGACCCCATGTCTGCCCCCAGCTGCTCCCTCTGTTTAGTCATGGAAACAGCAGTATAGATGGGAATGAGCCCCGACTGTTCAGAAGGTTCTGGGTTCAGGTTTCCACTCTGCCTCTTATGCCGTGACCGTGTTTCTAACTTTTTTGAGTCTCCCTTGTCTCATCTCTAAAATGCAGGTGGGAACACTTACTTGTAGGATTGCCATGAGGATGAAACTCAGCAGAGTATGAAAAGCACCTAGAACAGGGCTTACATAGAGTAAGTGTTCAATAAGTGACATTTTCCCTTCTAATTGATCCCTGACTCAAAATTCAGCCCCATTGGTTTGAGATTTGCAGAATCTATTATAAAGGCCTAGAAGCAAATGAAACCCAAAGTGGCTTTATCCAGTATCATTGGTGGTGACATCATTCTAGGATAAGGTCTTCAAGGTCTCAATACATTAGTGAATTGACTCGTAAGAGCCTGCTGTGTGTCAGGCACCAAAGTCTTGTCTATGAGCAGAATATGCATAGTCTCTGCCTTCCTGGAGCTTCTAAAGAATGAGTGACTGTCCATCTCCCAAGCAGTATGGATGCTTTCTGGGTGGCTGTGGGTGGGTGGGGACTAGGATTCCTGCCACTGAGGAAAACAGCTATCATTTTCCCAAGGTGATGCTGCTCAAAACTCAGGAGAGCAGGCCAAGCAGATCATGAGCAAGAAGCGTGTTTCCAGTCAGGGTTACAGTAATCTCTGGGGAGCCATGTGGGAGGACCACAAAGAAACCACTTACAAGTATCCCCTAAGGATAAAAAAGCAATGGAGGGGCAGTCCTGGTCCTGGGAAGTTCAACTCCGTTGTTCCAGCTCCACTGTGGCGATAAGAATGCTTCACCAGGAGACCATAAGATGTCTTAGATAAAAAGGCAAGTGGTGCAGGGAAGAGTTTTCCTACGAGTTCTTTGACTATAAACCTAAAACTACCTGGGATAACAGAGGTTGGTAGATAGTTCAATCCTGGTCTCAGCAGCGAGGTGCTTTTGCACCAAGTGGTTTTGTGCAATTCTCAGAGAAGGAGAAGCAAAGTCACACTGATCTGTGACTGAGGAGAGAAATTCCTTGGAGTTCAAGTCCTAAGTCAGGATGGGGATGCAGCAGGAGACTGAATGAGCCCTGCACATCACAGCCAGTGCTACAGGGCAGAGCAGAACTCAAGAAGGAACAGCAGGTACAACACAGCATAGCGACTTATGGGGGTCCAAACAGACAGATAATGTCCTGCACTTAGGCCATGACAGAATCTTTGATCACAGCACCTGATGCCCACAGCACTGCCAATACACGTGATTGCCCCACTATATCTTACTTATATATGCCAAAGGAAATGATACAATATACTTGCGTATACATTTTAAATGGTTTTGATTTTTTTTTTGTTCCTAATCCACTTGTTTTCTCAGTCCTAAAAGTCTTTTGAAACTAGAAATTTTAAGTCTGATTGAACTAGAAATACCTCAAACCTAGTTATACTCAACTAATCATTCTTGGGAAGTGGTTCTCAATTGCTGGTAATTTTGCTTCCACCCACTCCTCTATCCAGGGGATATTTGGAAATGTCTGAAGACATTGTCAATCGTTGTGATGGGATGTGGGGTGGGTAGTGTTAGGGCATCTGGCGGGTAGAGACCAGGGATGGTGCCAAACATCACACAATGCACAGAACAGCCTCCTACAATAAAGAATCATTTAACTCAAAATGTCACTGTTGTTGAAGATGAGAAACCCTGCTGTAAGGCATGCCTGCCTAATATTTGCTGGGCCCAGCCCAAGCACTCAAATGGAGGTCCTTGGCTTATGCCCAGCCCCCTCTGCCCCTTCTTTCTGCACTGAGATAGACCTTGCCCATATGTGTGTGCACATCCCTGTCTGCATATGTAACCTTCCCAGATCCCATAAATGTACACAGATCAGGAGGACAGACCCAGGGAAAAATTGCACAAAGCCTGGATGCCAACTCAGTGGCCATTTGAGCAGGGAATTCTGAGGCCCTGAGTACTTGGACAATTATCTGAAAAGGGGGCTCAGTTGCGTTGACCCTCAAAAAGAGTTGATAACGAGAGAAAAGCCAGAGAAGGACCCTCTAAAGCTTGGGGCCCAAACTAGGGGCCCTTTGGTCAGAATCTTAGACCCTGGAGCAGCATCTAGGCAGGTCTGAACCATGAGTCTATGTCATGCCACATGACTGGAGCAGGGTGGTGAGGGAGGGATAAGACAAAGGGGACAGGAGTTAGGAACCAAAAACTTGACGATCAGAAGCCCTGGGGTATGTATTGGCCCTGCCCCCCTCTGTCAGCTGCATAGACTCCAGGGTGTAGCGGAAACCCAAGCTTCAGAGAAAAGGCACACCAGAGAGCAGGGGTCTGAGAGGCAAAGAGACCCTAGGATGAGAGCACAGAATGGGAGGAAGAGGGATGAAAACAGCCTAGGAAAATTCTATCCATTTACCAAACCTCACTGCTTTGTTATATAACTCTGAGATAGAAACATTTACAATCCTCTTCTTACTGTTCAGCTTTGGGAAGTGATCCTGTTAAAAATAATGCATCCAGATCCAGAAAGGGGAGAGTTCACGACTCACTTCTCCCTGTCAGGTGATGTTCAGCATCAGCATGTCCCAACATTCTGCAATCTGAACATCCTTCAAGTCATACCCCCTTCTCCATCCCCCACCCATCACTGTTTTAGTTCAGGTACTCATTGTTTCTCACATGAACCATGGTAATGGTGCCCTAATTGGCCCCCTGATGCCTGTCTCCTCCATTCTATCCTCCACATGAACTGCTGGCAAACCTCTTTATAACACACTTCCAGATGAGTTATCCAGAAGTCCATACTCTCCCGTGGCTCCACCTTGCTCACAGATCCCTGCCCAAACTCCTCACCATGTCACTGTGCCCTTACTCTATGGTTTCTGCTCCAATCTCAAGGCTCTAGTTTTTATTTCTGGACTTAACAGCCAAAGGGAGTTTTCCAGATTTATCTCTCAGAACACAAAGTCCTGTTATGTCTGCAATTTTTCTCAAGTGTGCCTCTGAACCCCAAAGCTTTTGAGGCCCTGGACATTCTGTATATTTCCAACCCAGTGGCTAACAGAGGCATTATCATCACATCCAAGTGGGGCTTGAGAAACATTAGGGACCAAGGCTAGTAGATACGGAGGTGCACTGCTCAGCTCCACCTTCCAGGAAGGACTCACCCACCTGCAGGGAGAGTGGTCAGCCCACAGCCTGTGTTGTCAGCTCCATCAGGGTCAACCTCCACTGCAGAGTCCCGCCTTGCCTGAGATGTCCTTCTCTATGCAGCTTTCACCTGGGGATGAAGTGAGGTGGGGTACTTGGGCCCAAAAGGATGCAACTTCAACAGCCACTACTTGTTCCAAAGTGCCCCATAAGATCAGTAAAGTTTTTTGAATCTGCTTTGTAGTTTCATCTCCCCTTCTACCGCATTTGACTGGAACACCTAGCAGAGAATTACATTCACAGGAAGGCCCAGAAAACAAAGCATTTACCAAATCCATAAGGAATGAGTCTCTGCTTCACTGAGTCCATTGGGATGTCCCCTTAGGACTAATAGCAGAAGAGGCTATCAGAACTTGACCCACTAAGTGCAATAAGGATGATTAGACCCTGCAACAATAGAGGCGGGGAGCTAGGCCACCCAAAGCCAAGGAATTGCAACTGTTGTGATGACCAGCAAGTTCAGAATGACAACGGAAAGATCATGACCCATAATAGACTATGGAGTCCCCAGGGACCAAATAGATTGGCAGCCGATAAGGGTACTCATGGCTTATAGCAGCAGAATAAATGAAGGTGAGTTGACCGGTAGAATGATGGAAGTTGCTCCAATAAAGTGTCATAACCCTTTGCTTAGTTTCTGAACCTGACTCAAATCTCAGACTAAGAACTCATTGACTTGGCGAGTTGCTGGGTCCCCAAAAGAAATGACTCTATAACATCATAGCAAGTACACATATCGCAGAATCTTCCAGTCCCTTTACAACAGGAGCTACAGACATTTGCTGTGGTAGGTGTACACTGAGGTAAAAGAAGTGACCAGATATTTCGAGCCTTGTTAGTCACGGCTGACTTTGATACCCAGAAGCACAAAATGTTATCGCAGCCTTGTGGTTAGGGTAGTGAGTCGAGGGAGCCATATAATGAGTGGACCCATGTCCCAGATGCAGTTTATAGCAGATCCACTGCATCTGTGGACTCATACTGTGATCATTCTTATAGTACCCAAGTGTAACACACTTGACAGTACATTTCACAGCCACACTGGGTCCTTGTCTTGTGAAGTAAAAGCCAAATGGAAGAAACTTTTGTAGAAAGGTAAAATGGAAGCTTCTAAAATTATCCTACTGTGGACAACAACACTACTGACTTACCTGGACAAGATAGCAAACTCAAAATAATGTTGCATCCCTGAAAAGATGGCAGAGATAAGTGCTGCCTTCAAATTGTAAAGGAGGAATAGGTAGTGGTCCCCTTCGTGTCTCCATGGATGTCCCCTATAGAAAGCACGTGGATTCGAGAGTAGACTAGAGGTGACTGCAGGCTCAATCAAACTATAACCCTGATTATAGCTGTAGTTTCTTTGCTGGAATAGACCAATATGGCTTCACGTGCTTGGCAGGTGGTCATTTTGGCAAATGTGTTCTTCTCTCTCCACTCAGAAAAGAGAATCAGAAACAATTTGCGTTCACATGGAATGGACAGCAATACACATTTATAATTTTGCCTCAGAGGTATGTTAACTCTCCCACCCTCTGTTATGACATGATAGAAAGAGATCTGGACCATCTGGACATCCTATGTAACATGCAACAGCACCCTGGTTCACAACATCAGTGGCACAATATTGATCAGGATAAATGAGCAAGAGGTGGCAAATCCCATAAACACTCCAGAGGGCTGGAGATAAATAGCACAAGGACACATCCATACAACTTTTAGGGTCCAGTGGTCATAGGTATACTGGGACATTTCCTCCCAAGTAGAAGATAAATTATTGTAACTTGTACTTCCCATCATGAAAATAGAAGCACAACACCTGGGGGGTTTCTCAAGAGTCTGTATGGAAGAGTCATGGGAAAAGGCTCATGACCATGGGATCTTCTGGTTGTATATGCCTTGCCACCCCAAAGGTGTCAGCAGACCGGGCACCAGAACAGCCTGCTGAAGCCACAGTTGAGGAGCCACTCCATGGGCAATACTCAGCAAGGATGGGGTACTGTCCTCCAGGATGTGATATATACACAAATAAAATATCTTTCTATAGAGCAGTGTCCCTGAGAGGAAAGATACAGGATCCAGGCACCAGGGTGTGGGAGCAGGGGTGGACCCACTTACTGTCGACTCCTGATGACCCCAAAGGTGGACCCTGTACTTTTCATCTCACAACTCTGGGGTCTTTGGTTAAAGGTCCTGGTCTCCAGAGGTGCACACCTTCTCTAGAGAACATGGTAGGAGTCCCACTAAATTATATGGTGTAGATGCTGCCTGGGCCCTTCCAGTTCTTTGTGTTGAGGGACCAGCAGGCAAGAAGTCATGATCTCGGCAGGGTTAGATGACCTCAATCATCAGGAAGAGATGGCTGGAATTACACAATAAGGGCATGAGGAATGAATGTGGAATCTAGGTGGTCTCTTGATAATGATGACTGGACATGGACTAGTACAACTGCCCCAAATAGATACGGGCATGGTGACTAGGGATTCAGAACCTCTGGGATGAGAGTCTGAACCCACCACCAAGAAAGCCACCAAGTTCAATGGAGAGGGTAAGAGAAAGAGAGGGGACTCTGGAATGCACAGTGGGGAAGAGAGACTGCCCATTGCTTGTGGCCTGGAGCCCGACTGCAGTGCCTGATGGACATGGAGACACAGTGCCCAGACCCCCTCCAAGAACAGGCCTGCTACCAACTGTGGGGAGGGTGGGCGGCAGACAGCTTCCTGTCACCAGCATCTTCAGGGTTTTCCTCAGCTGTGGAAAAATCTCCTCACCTTTCTAGGAGAAATCCACGTCTGTGACTAGGTGTGGTGTCTGAGACTAGGCCTGGCCATTTCTACCCATGAGACACAACTCTGATGGGCCCTCCTTGGCCCATAGCTCCCCACTGGGTTGGCCAGGCTTTATGAAGCCTGTGCTATGGTTCAGCTTCTCCCTCTACCCAACCATGCCACACCTCCTTCCTTTCATAGGTACTCATCCCTAATAAACAGCATGTACCTCAAATTCCAGTTCAGAGTCTCTACCTCTGCAGAACCCAACCTGTGACCTGGTTTATTCTGAAAATTGAGTGGAGAGGTTTGGCCTTGGTCACTGGCTTAGTCTGTGTCGACTGCTGTAACACTATACCATAAGCTGAGTGACTTAGCAAATATTTATTTCTCACAGTTCTGGAGGCTGATAAGTCCAAATTCCAGGCACCAGTAGATTGAGTGTCTGATGATTGTGTACCTTCCTGGTTCATAGATGGTGACTTCTTGTTGTGTCCTCAAATGGTGGAAGGGGTGAGGGTGCTCTCTGGGCCCTCTTTGATAAGGATACTAATCCCAGTCATGAGAGACCCACCTAATCATCAGTCAAAGGATCCGCCTCCAAATACCAACACATTGGTGGTTAGGATTTCATCATGTGAATCGGAGGAGGGTAGTAACAGTGAGCCCTTAACAGGCTCTATGTATAAAGGGAGCAGGGTGAGGAAAGCCAATGAAAGGCTTACACGTCCCATCCTCCATCAAAATCAGTAGATGTTGTGACTGAGAAATGTCCAAAGGGGACTCCAAATTTGTAGGTATAGGGAGTATTTAGAGTAGAGTATTATACAGGGAGGACATGGTGTCACTTCCTTTGCTCTCCATCAAAGTTCTGGAAATAATTGGTGGCAGTGGAGATAAATAAGGATGAGGTACCTGTGAACTTTATGAGCTGGGCAGAGGAGAGGGCACAGACCCACAATCACCTCCATCTCCTATGGTTGGCCCAGAGCCGGCTTTTCCATTGCACCCGTGTGGTCTCCCCATGGACTGCAAGAAAAAGCAACAGGCGGCACCGATTTCTGCCCACTTTGACAGCTCCCCCTTTGAGACAAACAGTTGCAGAAAAAAAATCTTGTCTATTCTAGCCTTGAAGGGTGATGCCATCAATTCAATGAACCAAGAAATCAACTAATTTCACTCTTTCTACTTAGTTTTTTTTTAACTCACTTAATAGCTATTGCTTGACTCTGATCAAGAAGCAAACTAAAAGCCTCCTATATCTTTAGTCAAAATTGCCATAACTTTCTGGAAATGATTTATGAGAGATTGACTATCTTCGCTATGCATAAGCTTTCCTATATTTCTGAAAATTCCAGAATAAAATTGACAATGTTAATAATAGTATTTGCTTACTTCTGCATGCTAGTTTACAATTTACTCAATCTTTCACAATTGTTCTTTCTCCACAACTCTTTTACAGAATCAGAGAAAATCATCCTCCTTTAAAGATCTAGAAGCTCACAGGGTTTAAGTGAGTTTTTCAAGATCACAAAGCTGAATGAGAGCACAGCTAATGTCACTTTGACCAGAAACAAGAAATGGAGAATCACCATCCCAGTTACTAGCCAGGTTTCCTAAGACTCTGTTTGTAAGGTTTTTTCGGTTTTTAATATTGTCCCCAAATGAAGAATTATCCACACAGCATAGTAATCTGGACAGAGAAACTGAAATAATGGAAACTTTTGGTTGCACACAGGATGACCTGTTGGTACCTGTTAATTACCTAAAGCTGTAAATAAATTTGACATCAAGGTGAGCACGTATCAGAAGTATCATTCGCACATGTGTACTCTTCACCATTAAAAAAATCACTCAGCATCTCAATTCATCACTGCCTTTTAGTCCCTAAAAAAGAAGCTTGCCTGTAGCCCTATATCATCCCGGCAGCCGAGCCGGCCAGGATCCAACTTAACACTTTGCTCATGAGCACAGAGAGGGGAAGGAGAGGCTGTTTGCTGAGCGACTACTATATGCCAGGGGATAGGCACCTTCCAGTGTGCTTCATACACGTGTTTAACAATCTTTAGAACTGCTGCCAAAGTCCTGTGGTTCCCAAATTCTAGAAGCTGAGCAGCAGAGGAGAAGGAGGCAGCCAAAGGTCACTATCACCAGTTCCTCCTCCCTGGACCACTTTTAACTCCACTGACCGGCACATGTTCCTAAGACAGAGTTCTGTTCTTCAAATCTTTTCTTTCATAGCGCCATACTCGTCAGTGAACACCTCCAATTTTTCATGGCATTAGCCTGACATTAGTCTGGTATTGAGAACCTTAGTGCTAATTTCCTGTAAACTTCTACCATTTCATGCCTCTTCTGTGTTTCTCATGCTCTTCCACCCCACTGGGATGACTGTCCTCTTCATTTTTGCTTAGTCAAATCTTTCTCATCCTTCAATGCCCAATCCAAAGACCACTGCATGCAGGAAGCCTCCTTTGCCTGCCCCCGTAGGATTTATCTACCTTCTCCTTCAAGTCTTGGCCCCAGAGACCTACCTTGACTCTCCCTCCTCTGGGCTCTCACCCACTTCCCTCATAGTCTCATTGCAACACACCACGTAACCTGCCCAGATACAAACAGAATGGCAGCATGATAGGATCCTGTAAACGGGAGCCTTCAGTTGTTGTTTTTTCCACCAGGCACCACAACCCTAATTCTAAGTGCATGTCCAGACAAGCCATCCATCTACAACACCATTTGGATCATCTTTTAAAGTCAGAACTCCACGAAGACGGCAACAAAATGCGTGCACGCCCAACACACAAAAAAGACATATTTAGCATAGGTATTAAAACTGAGGAACACAGCTGCTAAAGGTGGTCTGTTAGAGAGTGTAAGCTGTAGCATTGTGGTGCTATCCCCATGGTTTAAAAATAAAGACCCTAGATTCAGTCTAATCTGAAACCTGGTGGGAGCCCAGAGCCAGCTTGGCCTGGGAAGGCCCTGGGTCGGGCCAGCCTGAGATTCTTTTGTGAGCCCTGCAGTGCTCTGCTCCTGTGCTATATCATCTACATCAGCACTTTTGATTCTTGCCCTAGAACACTGATGCTTAAGCTTCAGTCTGTACGCATGCTTTGCTCCAAAGGCAAACAGAACCCTGGGTCTTCCTTTGTAAAGCACTTGCCAGGTACACAGTGCTGCAGCATGCATTGTCTATAATGAGGCAACCTTTTGCAGCTGTGTTCCTTCATGTAATGGCCTGATGGACCAAATGAGAGGGATTTTACAGCCTCTTGGTAGGAAAAATCTTTTCTTGCTTACAGGCAGCCCTAAAATTGATTCCCCAATAGCTCAGGTCTGCCCATGGAATGCCATTATCCAGTCTTCAGACCAGAGTGGTCAGGACACTAAGGTTTAGTCATTTCATGTACATAATCACTGGGTTACTATAGCAATCACTTTGTATTTCAATCCATCTGTTTACATGTCTGTCTCCCCTAGAGATCATAAGCTCTTGAGAACACCAGTGGGGACTTTCTATCTTCATACTCTCAGCACCAGCACAGGACCTGACACAGAACAGATGCTCACAGTTTGATGAGTGAACGAGGAAGTCTATTTGTGTCCAACAAATTTCATCTTTGGATTTCACTTCCTACCTCAGTACCTGTCCAGATAGAGCAGATGAAACAAACCCAAATGCCTTCTGGGACCAGGAAGGTGGCCTAAATGAATGAAGATAATTGAAAGTGATGAGATGCAGAGAACAGAGGACAACCTGCATATCTAAAGAGAATGGCTCCTCAGCCCCTGATGATTACTGACACGTAAGAATGCCGACCTGTAGTGACTAGACCCTCTGATTGTTCCAGAGAATCTAGAAAATGTGATTATCACATGAAGTTTCCCTGTACAGGTCAAACAGCAATATCTTGGCCAGGTGTAGTGGCTCATACTATAATCCCAGCATGTAGGAGGCTGAAGTGGGAGGATCATTTGAGCTTAGGAGTTCAAGGTCAGCCTGGGCAACCTAGTGAGACCTCATATCTAAAAACAAAACAAAACACATATCTGTGGCTCAAATCCTGCCTACTGCTCTGCTCTGTACAATGTTTCCAGTAGATACTCTGGGACAGGCAAACTGCTAAGGAAAAAGCACCTCAGGTGAGTCCCATTCTGGTATTAAGTGTGACTTGGCCCTGGAACCCCTTTAAACACTGTACCTCTGGCTGCCTGCATTCCCACAGTCAGCTCTAGCTTCAGAAACAGGGACTCTGGACGTCTCATATCCTCTTTCTCATTCTAAGGTCCATAGATGGTTTCAAATCACTGTTTTATAGGTTCAGAGACCTGGGCTCCTATTCCCTTTAAGACTAGCTGTGGCTTTACCAACTAGCAAGCTGTATTTCAAAGCTGGCTCCCTAAGTTAAGCATATGCTTCATTAGGACACATGTCTTCTTTATCAATTTGTGGAGCCTTGAATCCAGTGAACAGCCTCCTGCTCACCACTAAAACCCTTGTCTCTGTGTTAGGCAAGAGCAATGGGAAGAAGAGGATGTGGATTCACTATGGCAAGTAGATGCCTTGAAGACCCCCTCTGTGCTCTGAGACATAAAATATCCCTCGCATTAAAGCACAGAGCAGACCTCTCATCTCAGGAGCATTCCCAAGGAATCAGAAGCCATCGATGTGTATCAGGACTTTAAATTGTTTTGTCAATGTGCATTAAATTGCAATTATCTGCATTAAATTCATTAGCCATTGCACGACCTAATTACCTCATGTTTGCAGAGATTTTAGAATTCATGGAGCCTCCCTTTCCAAGCAACATCATTTTGTAAGAGCCACGCTTCTATCTCCATGATCTTGCCCATGTTTTGAGGTTGTAGACATGCTGAGTCACAGCAGGGTGGTCTTGGAAGCTCGGGGACTCACTCAGCCTGGACAAGGAAGGGACAATGGTGAAAAGGAAGTCTGTGGCATCAGTGACAACTGAGGGTGGGATGTACCATCACACTCTTGCCTGCAGATTTGAGCCAGGCTTCAGACTCCTCTTTCTTTTGGACTTCTGACTCATTGAAGCCTGACTACTGCTTCAGCGATCCCATGCATTTTGAGGTAGTCAGGGACCCCAGACCACCATCTGTATTCTGTAACTATCTGAGAGGGGGATGAGTTCTCTTAGAATTTCCAATCCTCCATTGCTTCTTCTCAACACCCACTGCATTTGCCTGTGACAGGAGAGGCTGTACCCACTGATGGCACAGAATTACAGAATGTGGAGAACCTTGGAGAACACTTAGCCCAAATCTTTTCTTTTCCACGTGGGGAGACTGAGGTTCAAAAGGTTTGAGTTTCTTGCCCAGTAGGGAATAGGGAGAGTCATGTCTCAAGTCCAGGTCTTCGGACGGCAAACTTAGAGCTTATTCTCCACCTTCTAGGTGTGACTTTTGGAAATTTGACTCTGGACAATTCAGGAGGGCCCTGGTCACAGAGAGGCTGGGGCATAACCCCAAAGTAAGGTTGAATATAAGGAGGAGGCTTCTTACAGTCATTCATTCCCTTGTTCTTTTATTTAACACATATCTATGCACGCCTGCTCCATGCCAGGCTATGCATTCCCAATAATAAGGAAAGCAGAGTTCATACACTCATGAAGTCTAATGTCAGTGGAGGAGACAAATAGTATTTAAAATAATTGCGTAAATAAATTTACAATTATATACATGTGAAAGGAAGGAAGGATGAGAAAGAGAGAAAATGCAGAGGGTTATAACAGCAGACCAGGCATAACTCTCCTGCACAGATGGGGCAAAAGTTGAGTTCTAAAGAAAGCCAGCAGTCACTTGGAGGGAGATGGGCAGCACCCCACAAAGAGAGGCACAAAGGGACTCATGCCTTCATGCTCAGAGTGAGTGGATTCCAGGGCATCAGCCAAGGAACATGTGAGACAGTGGGAACAACTGAAGTAACGTTTCATACTTTGCCAAGTAGCAAAAACAGGTTCTGTTTAAAAGAACCAGAATCTTAATAGCTTCCAATATATTTGGAGGTGGTGACATAGAAGAAAAAGCATGTGATTTAGGATCAGAAAAATTTTGATTTCAATTCTACCTTCATCAGTTACAAGCTGTTGGCCTAGAGCAAACCAATTGCTTCTTTGAGACTCAATTTTCTTATTCGCAAAACTAGAATGAAAATATCACATAAGTTTGTTGGTATGGATTTAATATTTTGTGCCGTTCATGGCAGAGAGTAAGTGCTTATATTAGTTTGTAGAACTACCATAACAAAATACCACTTGCTAGGGGCTTGAACAAGAGAAATTTATTTTCTCACAGTTCTGAAGGCTGGAAGGCCAAAATAAAGGTGACAGTAGGGTTGGTTTCTGGTGGGGCCTCTCTTCCTGGCTTGTAGGCAGGCACTTTCTTGCTGTGTCCTCACGTGGTCTTTCCTTAGTGCATGCATACTCATGGTGTTTGTTCCTCTTCTTATATGGACGCCAGTTACACTGGACTAGGGCTCACTTTTATGATCTCATTGAACCTTGATTACCTCTTTAAGGACGTATCTTCAAATACAGTCACTTGGGATTTAGGGCTTCAACCTATGAATTTTGAGGCAACACAATGTAATCCATGACAGTGCTCAATGAAAGTACAGTCATTTCTTTCTTTGCTTTTTCTCCCAGTTGTAAAAGCAGCAATAGAAGAAGATGGAGTGATCTTTTCATAATACTTTAAGAACTAGGGTATTATCCAAGAGTCTAAGAATGAACAGCTTTTTCTTTATGAGGTCTACAGAATTCTACTTTAGAATCATCTGCCTTCAAGTAATATACTTCACAAGAACCCACCCTTGAGGAAATTCTCTCAAAAATAGAAAAGAAAAGGGGAATTTAGAAACGGAAAAATACCTGGGAGAATCTATATGCTTATTTGCTCATTTTTAAAAGTCATGAATGACAATAAGAATGTCAAGAATAAGGAAATAATAAAACAGGAGAAAACAGAATTAACTGTTGGGAATTCATTTTATTAACCAGAGTAAAGTTATGGCTTAAATACAAGCGACATATAACCAGACTAAAAAAGGATGAGAAAAGATAAAGTTGCATCAAAACTTCAACTTTACCAACGAAGAACAGAAGACGTAGGAAGAAGCAAAAGCTGTGATATCTTTCAGTCGTCATGAAGGAGTGCTAAAGGTTGTATTTGCATGGAAAGTTTTAAAATGAGGATTATAACCTTAAGAAGGTTAGTGGAATGGCTCATAATTAATCATAAATGTTTATATTTTAAAATTAGAGTTACCTTTTAAAATACTTTAAGACAAAATGAAACATATGTAAACATTTATCAAATCATATACTAAAAATCAAAAGAGAAGACAGGAAGACATAGAATGAAATGGCAGATGTTAAACACAGCATGATGATTATGAAAATGGTTGTAAAGGGCCTGTCTCGAGCTATGTAAAGATTACATTTCTTTTGAAGTTCATGTTAATTTGCTTATAAGATATGCTTCTACAGCAGAAAGATACTAAAAGGTTAAAAATAAATTTTCAGGCCTAAATATGTCAGTCAGATTCAAGCTAAAGAACAGTAGTATTAATTTTGAACAGCATAGTGTTTAAAAGTAAAATTTTTTTATAAGACTTGCAAGTGCATAAAGCAAAAACTATAAAAATACATGACAAATCAAACCAAAATATGCTTGGGTAAAAGAATATAATTTACCATTACCAGTCTATTACAAACCCAAGTATACAGAAATTAAATAAGGACAAAAAATTGGATGACACAATAAAAATAGTATAACTAATGGACTTATGCCAAATATTGTAAGCCACAAATATGAATTTTTTCTTTTGAGGTATTTATACTTGGTCTACAAGCAAAAACGTATCATATGCTAAATCATAAAGAAGATATCTATAAATATCCAAGAGTAGAATTTTTATAGAAAATATTTTGAGAGCACAATGCAATAAGGTAAACATTAATAATACATATTAAAAAGAAAAAATTCAAATATATAGAAATTAAAAATAATGTCCTACACACTACTATATGAACAGACATGGATGAGAGAGAAAGAAAGAGGAGAGAGAGAGAGAGAATGAGAAGTGAGAATGAATTGAAAACTTTTGGAACAACAAATCATATCAAGGGAAAATAGAAGAAATAAGATAATACTAGAAAAAAATGGAAAAGAGAGAAATAATGAAATGAGAAGGGTATAAAGGAGGAAAGCAGTGTGAGGTAGGGTTTACAAGCCCTAAATCTTAGGTCAGAAGAACCTGGCTGTGTATTTCCATTTCAACACAACATCTCTGAAACTTTGGAGCATCTAGTTAATAACTTTGCGCCTCATTTTCTCATCTGTTTACATTATTATATGAATAATATATTATATGGATAATAGCAATACCATCTTTATAAGATTGTTGTAAAAATTAAATGCCTAGTAAAGCTCAAAGCACAATATCCAGCGAACAATTGATAAGGGCTCACTAAATCTTAAGAAATAAGTGTTAAAATTGCTATTGTTGCAAGAATAGTGGTCATAGTTGTGTTACTGAAAATGAGAACTTTGGGAGGAAAGCAAAATAATAAACAAGCTCCTGGTCAACATTTCAACATTATTTGAAACACAAAACAATTAGAAATGAGAATGGGAACCCAGCAGCTAAGAGTAAAGGAAAAGTTTAAAGTATGTGGCAATATTGCATATAGTTGTATAATAATAATTTTGTAAATTTCAGGAACAGATATTCTTTACATATGTTTTTGTATGCCTGTGTGTGCATATGTACATGTTTGTGTGGATGTACACATGAGAATTACATAACACACACTCACATACCCCCAAAACAGACAAGGTTAAAAGCCAAAAGGAAACTGTCATTACAATTGCTGAATGATCCTTGTGGATTTGTTGATAATCCTGTCCAAATACTTAGGACATTCATCATCTCTATCCAGTGCCATCAATTCTCAACCATTAAAGAAACATTTGCCGGGCTCGGTGGCTCAGCCTATAATCCCGCGCCTTGGGAGGCTGAGGTAAGTGGATTGCCTGAGCCCGCGGGTTCGAGACCCGTCTGGCCAACTTGGTGAGACCTTATCTCTACAATAAATCAAAAAAATCAGCCGGGTGTGGTAGCACGCGCCTGTAGTTCCAGCTACTTGGAAGGCTGAGGCGGAAGGATCGCCGGAGCCCAGCAGGTTGAGGCTGCGGTGGCCGGGAGCGGCCACTGCACTCCAGTCTGGGCGACTGAGTGAGACTCCAA
>CAUYQG010067401.1:0-16877 GCA_963574415.1 Tarsius wallacei | reverse complement strand
TCACTCATAAGCGGACCTTGAGCAATTATCATAATACTATAAGAAAGGGATTGGCAGTAGTGGGAAACTGCCAGGGGAGGGGGGCACACCTCATCAACAAGACTACTTGCATAATGAACATTTGTATAATTAGCCCTGAATTGTACCCCACATCTTTATAATTTTTTTAAAAAAGGAAACAGGGGATGAGTCTACGGTAGGCTGACACTCAGAAATGTTTGCCAATCACTCATAAGTGAACCCTAAACATTTACTGTAATACTTTAAGAAAGGTATTGGCAGTAGTGAGATACTGCCAAGGGAGGAGGGGTGTGCACACAACATCAATAAGGGTACTTGATCTCAAACCAGGCAAAGTGGGGACCAAAGTGAGACCCAAACTTTACCTGTACAATGACTACTTGTATACCTAATCCTGAATTGTACCCCACATCTTCAAAATAAAAAAAAGAAATGTTTGCCAAGTGTGAGGTCCTAAATCTTCTAGTTTTGCCTAATAGGTATCTTTTATTGCAATCCTGCTCAAGCATTAACGTGCTTGAGCAATTCTAGAAACAGATTAGGTGTACATTACAAGTAAATGTTCAATGATGTATCTCGCTATTTAAATAAGGGTGTCCTTTGGGATTCTATTTCTTCTCCAGGAAAACATGGGTCATGGGGAAATGAAGTGAAGGTGAAACGACTGTGGATGAAACTCAGTCACTCACTGAGAAATTAGGGCAAATGGGACCAATCACATCTGAATCCTCTGGTTTTTGTTGTTACTTATTTTATTTTAAAAAAGAGACAGGATCTCGCTGTGTTGACCAGGCTGGTGTTGGTCCTGGCCTCAAGCAATCCTTTTGCCTCAGGCTCCCAAAGTGCTGAGATTGCAGATGTGAGCCATGGCACCTGGCCTGTTAATATTTTTTTAATGCTTCATCCTAACCTATGATAATCTCTGTTTGAGGGGCCCAGGAATTTGCATTTATACAAATCAATCAGGTGATTCATGTGAAGACTAAGATTTTAGGGTGATGCAAATGCTTTTCTTAATCCTGTAAAACTTATTAACAAAAGATGAGCCAACGCTCCTGCTCTCACCATAGTGTTTCTGTTTGGAGACCCCAGACCCATGTTTGGCACTTATACTCTCTGCTGGCTTTTGCAGACAAACCTCTCAAGTCTGAAGGTGGTTAACTGATGTATTTTGGCAGGAAAACCATGGAGATGTTAAAACTAAATTCTAATCACTGCTGTTGCTGATGTCACTGGGGTTTTAAATCACAGCACATGATTAAAAGCAAGAAAGAAGATTTATTTTGATAATTCTGATACTGGTATCTAGCGCTGATTTTAATAACTCAAAAATTCTGACAGTTTTTACAAGGAATGCAAAATGAATCTGCTTTGCTGTGGTGGAGAGCATTAATCCAGGGAAATTGGTCTGTGTAAAATACAACACACATTAGGTGGCTACAGTATACCTGGATGTCAGATTCCCCTCTGCTGCACACTGACATGGTGACTGCCTCTGTTTCCTCTCCTTGAAGTGACAGGTACTAGCATCTCATTGAGTCTGGGAGGGCACAGGGCATTTTGACATTATTGTTTTGACACAAACACATTTGATGCAGCCTTTGAAAAGAAGGTAAAAAAAAAAAGAAGCCTAAAAAATTTGTTTAAAAATCCCACGCATTTTTTATTTTTCAGCTGCTTTTATTACCAACAAAAGTCCATCCCAAGTTCCATTCAGTCCCTGAAATTTACCTCTATGTCAATACTCTGGAATGCCTCTGAGGTGGGGATTGGGGCTAAGGTGGGGATCAGGGTTGTGTCAGGTCCCCTGGGCAGGTAGCTGCTGAAGGAAAACCATAAGTAATGCCAAGGTGGGGCTGGGTGTGGTGGTGCACATCTATAATCCCAGCATTTTGGGAGGTCAAGGTAGGAGGATTGCTTGAGCCCAGGAGTTCGAGACCAGCCTAGGCCACATCTCTACAAAAAAAAAAAAAAAATTGGCCGGGTGTGATGGTGTGCAGTCCCAGCTACTCTGGGGGCTGAGGCAGAGGGCATGCCTGATCCTAGGAGTTCAAGGCTGCAGTGAGCCATGATAGTGTATTAGAAGACTAATACAGGCAGGGCTCTGTGGCTCAGCCTGTAATCCCACTCTTTGGGAGGCCGAGGTGAGTGAATTGCCAGAGCCCACGGATTCGAGACCCGCCTGGGCAACTTGGTGAGACCTCATCTCTACAATAAATCAAAAAAATTAGCCAGGCATGGTAGCATGCACCTGTAGTTCCAGCTACTTGGAAGGCTGAGGCGGAAGGATCGCTGGAGCCCAGCAGGTCGAGGCTGCGGTGGCCGGGAGCGGCCACTGCACTCCAATCTGGGTGACTGAGTGAGATTCCAACTCAAAAAAAAAAAAAAAAATACAGAACAGAAATCAATGAAAGAAGCAAAAATCCTCTCTAAATGACAGTGGCCAGAGATGGAGCAAGTGTCAGGGATGCATGTGGAGTTTGGTGACACCAGAGAGGAGGTTACATTTGATGGGGTGGTTTCCAGGCAGCTCTGTCAAAATAGTTGTTTTGTCAAAATAGCTGCACCACAAACGCTGTCAGCAAACAGCCTTTGCTGTCCCTGATTAGTGAGTAGTCTGGTGATCACATGAAACCTGTACGGTCTAATGAGAACTGTTCCCTTCAAGACCTTGGCAAGCAGTCCATTCACTCGGGTGACATCATCCCCCAAACATCTTTGGAAACTGTCCTTAGTAATTGCCCTTCAGAGTCTGTGGAATACTTTACTTTCTTGCATTGTTTAATAGCAAAGTCCCTTCAAAGTCCCAAGAGTGTGAACCCCGAGATACCTGGTGGACCTTCCTGTGCACTTGAATTTGCCAATGTGGTCATTCTGCTGTTTGCTTTTTATGTAACAACAACAACAAGAAAGCAAAGAAACCAATAACCCCAGACTACTCCCACCGCCTGCATTGTGGTATGAAAAATGTGGATTCAGAGAACTGCTTTGCATTTTAGAAAATGAACATGTCAGCTTGAGTTGTTTCCGACACCCTTTTCCAAAGCAAATTAAATGAAATCTAGGGAATGAAGACATTAGTTAGAACTGCACTGTTCAATGTGGTAGATGCTAGTCACATGAGGCTGTCCACTTAGTAATAGACTATAAACAATTTACATATTTATTAGCTTTTTTGTTCTTGTCTGTCTCTCTTCATCCCTGTCTTGTCTCCCCACACCACCCCACTAAAATTTAAGCTCCAGCTTCAGTGGCTCAAGCCTGTAATCCCAGCACTTTGGGAGGCTGAGGCGAGAGGATTGCCTGAGCTCAGGGGTCCGAGACCTGCCTGGGCAACTTGGTGAGACCTCATCTCTACAATAAATGGAAAAAAAAAAAGTCAGGTGTGGTAGCACATGCCTGTAGTTTCAGCTACTTGGAAGGCTGAGGCAGAAGGATTGCCTGAACCCAGCAGGTCAGGGCTGTGATGGCTGTGAGTGTGCCACTGCACTACAGCCTGGTCGACAGAGTGAGACTCTGACTCAAAAAAAATAGAAAATAAAAAACAAACTCCATGAAGTCAGGGATCTTTGTTTTGTTTACTTATGTACCTAAAACATTGGCACATAATTGACTCAATAAATATTTGTTGAATGAATGAATGAAAGACCTCACTTCTGCTTGAAGAGCTTTCATTTTGGTTGGGAATGGAACAAATGCACATCTATGAAATGTTTAGGGAAGAACTAGGGATGTATATGTGTATATATGTGTGTACATGTGTGTGTGTATGCATGTGTATGTATATGTGTATATTATTATTATTATTAGTGAGTCAGAGTCTTCTTTTGTCACCCAGGCTGGAGTGCAGTGGCATGTTCACGGTCACCGCAGCCTCGATCTGCTGGTCTCAGGCAATCCTTCCATCTCAGCCTTCCAAGTAACTGGAACTACAGGCACGCACCACCATGCCCAGCTAATTTTTTGATTTATTGTAGAGATGAGGTCTCGCCAAGTTGCCCAGGTTGGTCTCGAACCTGTGGGCTCAGGCAATCCTCTCACCTCAACCTCCCAAAGTGCTGGGATGGATTATAGACTTGAGTCATGTGTATATTATAAAATTAAACTTTGGATTGTGTGGCGTAGATTATAAATGCTATTAGAATTCACAGAAAGGAAATATCAGCGAGGTCTGGAAACAGACTTGAGAGTGTGAGACTTGGGTCTGGAATTTGGGTGGATATCAAGAAAGGAGTAACTGGGCATGGTGGCTCATAGCTGGGTGAAGTGGCTCACACCTGTAATCCCAACACTTTGGGAGGTTGAGGTAGGAGGATTGCTTGAAGTCAGGAGTTCGAGATCTGCCTAGGCAACACAGCAAGACCTCATCTCTACAAAAAATACAAAAAATTAGCTGGATAAGGTGGTGTGTACCTGTAGTATCAGCTACTTGGAAGGCTGAGGTGGGTGGATCACTTGAGCGTAGGAAATTGAGACTGCAGTGAGCACTGATTGTGTCACTGCACTATAGCCTGGGCAACAGACTGAGACACTGTAAAAGAAAAAAAGAAAGAAAGAAAGAAAAAATAAAGTAGATATGACTTTAGTTAGATGGATGGTAGGTAATACTACAAGAGTTAATTCTCCAAGAGGGTAATTATAATGCAGGAGGAACAAAGGGCTGAGGCCTCTGTTTTGGGCAACACCTACAGTAATAACCTGGGAGCAGGAAGGGAGACCAGCCAAGAAGCCAAGAAGACGAGGAGATAAGGAGAACCCAGGCGTGCTCTGTGGTCAGAAGCCCGGGACAAAAAATTTGAAGAAAGCGAGGTGGGCAGGTTGCGGTGACTGATGCCTGCAATCCTATCACTTTGAGAGGCCAAGGTAAGAGGATTGCTTGAGCCCAGGGGTTCAAGACCAGCCTAGGCAACATAGCAAGACTTCATCTCTACAAGAAAAAAGAAAAGAAAGAAAGAAAGGGAATGTGTCTCCTGTAAGAGCAGGTATAGAGTACAAACATTAACATGAGGGGCAATTTTGACTTGCGGGGAGATACAACTGTATTTGTTATCATTTAATAGATTTTTGAATTGCCAGGCTATTTCTTGGTATCGTGATTGGGATTTTGGTAGTTGTCAGTGTAGGTGCTGTCTTTTTTAGGTTTGATTGATTCATAAATAACAAAGATCATAGATTCAGTCTCTTCTAAAAATATATCCCCTTTGTAAAATAAGCTATTATTAATTTCTGCTTATAAAGAAAATAACACATAATTTAGAGTCACTAAATATGGGTGAAATTCCATTATTATTAAGCTCATCATTATTAGTCACGACTTAGCTAAATCTTGGCTTTCTTCCTAATTTAAAAGAAATGTTAACATTTCTTTCACTTATTAGGATAAAACTATAGGTCCTAGTTTGCTTGGGATAGTCTCTAACTCTGCCTCTTATTCTAGCATCCCATCTGGATTAGCATTTGTCCTAGATTTTTCTTTTTTAAAAAGGTGTTTCTATTACTGGTACGGAGATGAGCAGAGATGCATTTGGTGGGCCTCTACTTTCAGCTTCCAGTCTGCAAGCAGCATGTGAGTCAGTGCAGCGGCCAGAGCTCTCCCCCGAACACACTAAATTTGCATGGCAGCTGGGCACATAAGCGCTTTTCTTGAAGCTTTCCAGAGGTAGCATAACTAGCACTTCCTTTTCAAGGGCAGCATTCAGGGTGTTTGCTGATGAAATGGAGTGCTCTTGGCAGAAGCCACTAGGGACAGTGAACTCCCTACGGTCCTAGGTAGTAGATGCGGTGGTACTAGCTTTTGACTGCTCTTGGCAACTCAGTGTACCAGCCAGTTGTCTGTGACCCATGTTTTGGCTTGTTTGACACCATATGCTCAAAGTGCCAGGCTGCACTGGGGTTAATAATGTGACATACGGGAAATTCAGGCTAAGTGTACTTTTGACATGTTTGGGAAATAGAGATCCAGCAGTTCTACCTCAGACCCTATAGAGAGTTATTGGAAATCTGCTACAATGGTTATGTCATTTATTGTGCCTTGTAAATCTACATCTAGTTTTGTTTGTTTTTTGAGGTGTGGTCTCACTCTGTCACCCAGGCTGGAGTGCGGTGGCACAATCGGTGCTCACCGTAGCTTCGACCTCCTGGGCTCAGGTGATCCTTCTGCCTTAGCCTCTCAAGTAGCTGGGGCTACAGGCACACGTCAACACACCTGGCTCATTTTATTTTGTTTCTTTTTTAGAGAAAAGATCTCACTATGTTGCCCAGGCTGGTCTTGAACTCCTGGGCTCAAGTGATCCTCTCACCTTGTCCTCCCAAGGTGCTAGGATTACAGGAGTGACCTACTGCGCTCCCTACATCTAGTTTTGATTTTGCTTTGTGTGGTAGGGCTGAATAATTTTCCCCCCTCCCCTTTTCACTAGTGATCTGATTTCCTTGTCCTAATGCCTGGCATCTGGGTATATGTACCACATATGGCGAAAGAAATTTGCAGATGGGTCTAAATTAAGACTTCTGAGATGAGGAGATTATTCTAGAATATCCAGGTGAGCTTGGTATAATCAAGGGTCCTTACAAGTGGGAGACAGGAGCTCAGAGTCAATGTAGATGTTACAATTAAAAGAAGAGATTGGAATGATATGAGGAAGAGGTCATGAGCCAAGGACCATGAGTGGACTCCAGAAACTAAATGCAGCAAGGGAACATTCTTCCCTCTGAGCCTCCAAAAGGAACTTGCTTGGCTAGCGTCTTGACTTTAGCCCATTAAGACTGATTTGGGGCTTCTGACCTCCAGAACTTTAAGATAATACATTTGTGTGGTGTTAAGCCACTATATTTCTTATAGCAGCAATGGGAAACGAGTATGCTTAGTAATGTTTTTTAAATTTTGCAATAAGCCTTTCTGCCAACAGTCAGCTAAAAAAAAAATTCTTGTTTAATGAAAAATTAGACACCAGCTTTCTGTTCTCAAGATAGTCAATAATGAACGTGCAACTTGTGCAAAGTTTTGCCACCATTTATTTTCACCATGGGGAGCTATAGTGACATCACTGACCAGGAAAAGTAGAAGACACCCATTGGCATCAACTTCAAAAATTTGTTGTAATTTTAAGAAGGCTGAGCAGGAAGATGTTGCAGCTGCAGGAGGTCCATTTACATGTGACTGAGTAAAGCATGACTTTTCATTTAGATCGAATGCTATTTCTTCTAAATTAATTTCACTCATTTTTTAATTCCCAAGTTTTCATATATACTTTCATATATATATACACAAAGTAAAACAATTTATGGGAATGTGGTGCCTTCATTAGTAGCACAGGAAACTTTTTGCTTTTGTAAGCAAGACTGTATTTAGATTAAAGTCAGTTGTATAAATGTTTATTCAAAGTATTCAATGAATGGTCAAAAAACTTTAGTGTTGGAAGTGGTTTAATGAATTGCAGCTATTGGAAACAAAATTACATAACAGGCAGATGTTAAAATTTATCTCTATAAAAGCAAAGGAGTAGTTTGACTATTAAACATTGAGGTTCCTTAAACTTAGTTCTCCATTTGCATTTATTTTCTCTGAACATTAAGTCACTTTATGAGTGAATGTTTCTCAAACTGGAAATCTATGAAAAACTTAAAATATGTACTGTATTCTCATTTGTGATATTCTAGCATCTTCTGGATTATTTGGATAATCACCTTGTTATTAAAGTTCCAGCCATTTCTTTTCTTTTCTTTTTTTTTTGAGTTGGAGTCTCACTCTGTCACCCAGGCTGGAGTGCAGTGGCACGCTCATGGCCACCACAGCCTCGACCTGCTGGGATCCAGCGATCCTTCCGCATCAGCCTTCCAAGTAGCCATAACAACAGGCGCATGCTACCACGCCCAGCTAAATTTTTTTTGATTTTATTGTAGAGACGGTCTCAAACTCATGGGCCCAGGCAATCCACTCACCTCGGCCTCCCAAAGTGCTGGGATTACAGGTCGGCCTCCCAAAGTGCTGGGATTACAGGCTGAGCCACCAAGCCCAGCCTCAGTCATTTCTTTTCAAGTACCAGGATTCTGTTGGTACAGTGACAAGTAGGTAAGACTTTCTTTCATTGTCCTTGGATAATAGAAAAAGAATGGAGAAGGAGGTGATATGTAAATTATGCACTGGAGCCAATAGCAGGCCAGATGATGAGACAGTCATTGGGACAAAGACATTTTATGGTAATTAAATAGAGAGAACACAATGGGAGAACTGTATGCTTGCATTTTGCTGCTGTAGTCAGTACTGTGTTCCTGTTATGCACAGTGAGTTAGAGTTAGAAAAATAGTTGGATTTGTCACATTAAAGTAGTATAATTTGAATTTTATTGGGATTGAAGTTTTATTCATATTAAATTTTCATAAGCTCATTTTTCTACTTATTTGCATATTTATGCATATTAAATAAATTGAGTCAATACTGGGAGTATAAATTATTATTATTTTAAAATAGAAGTCTGTGCATTACTCATGTTTTAGATGGACTGTTGTAGATACCACTGAACCTCATATCAAGAAGTGCAAGGCCTGCCTTTGGGACTCAACTCTTGTTGAGGGCTAATGGATTCATGTGCTGTTATTCTGGGTCCTCCCAGTAGATAGTGTCTGACCCTAAGGATGGCTACAGGCAGTGAGGATTTGAGGCCTTCTTATTAGATAAAGTAAAAGATCATTTTGGCTAGAGGGTCTCAGGACTCTTTCTGTTACATCATGGATGCTGAATTTGTCCATGAATGAGCTTTGATCTGTTTCATGTTTTGTAAGAGACAGGATGACCACAGCCTTGGGAAGCTTCCTGAGTAAATACAAGCCTCATCTCTCTGGTGCATCCAACATCAATGTCTGGAAGGCTCTTCCACTGCCACCAGCACAGGTACCATCTGCAGCCTATGCATGGGTGCTTTAAAACCTATGCATGAGTGCTTTAAAAGTTATTCATCTACTCCCTCACTGCCTGCTGGGCACCCCTTCCCAGACACTGGACTTTCTCTCCACACTGTAGGACTTAGGCTGGCAGATGATTTGGGAACTTCTTTCTATGTGAGAATCTGTGCCCTGGACTCCAAGGGACAGAGAAATAAGTCATTATGACTTTGGTTTTCACCAGGACCCCTATTTTTCTCTAGGTGCTTTGAGTAAGAGAATGAGCTTAAATTCCATTCTCAGTATCTCAGTGAACAACAGCTATGACTACTCAAACCGAACCAACAAATCAAAATAAAACACTTCCCTCTTTTATCTTATTTCAATAATATGTATCTATTGTGAGAAATAAAGAAAACACAGATACGAAAGTAATAAAAGTCAAATGACCCACATCCAAAGGTAATCTCCATGAATGTTTCGGTGTATATTCCTTATGTTTTTCTGAACATAAAATTAGATCACATTCTGCTTCTACTTTTTATTCACGTATCCAGCATGCCCTTCTTGGGAGACTCCTACAAGCTCTTGCTCATAGTGGAGCAAGACACAGTCCTGGTCTCCAAAAGAACTATACTTTGGTCGAGGAGAGAAGACATTTCCACAAATATCCAACCTGATGTCAACATCTCTTGAAGCAGCCATTGTGTGCTCTCCTTGTGTCCCAGACACCTACCTAATCAGGAACAAATAGGATGCTGGGGGATATTGGCCTGGAGAGACAGCATCTATGCATGGGTGCTTTAAAAGTTATTTATCTATTTACTGATTGATTGTTTCATTCCTTTATTTCACTAAAGTAAGCATGCAAATTTCCCATGAAGTAGACACAATTATGGTAAAGCACATACACACACACACACACACACACACACACACACATTTTCCACTGCAACCATTTGTAAGGATACAGTTTGATTGTGTCAAGTATTTTCATTGTGTTGCATAACAGATCTCTAGAACTTTTTTAATCTTGTAAAACAGAAACTTTATAGCCATTAAACAGCTATTCATTTCTCCCTCTCCCCGGTCCCTGACAACTGCCATTCTATTTTCTGTTTCTATGAGCTTGACTACTTTAGATACCTCAACTATATGTATATATTCTTACCCCAACTTTGCAGGGAAGTGATTACTATCTTCATTTTATAAGTAAGTAATCTGAGATGATGGCCTATATGCAAAGTACAGTCAAACCAAGTCTCTCTCTTTTTCTTCCCCTGCCCACCATCCCTTGAGCTTAGCCTGACTTGTGTTGCTATTCTCTAAGCCCCTTGCCAAAGGGCCCAGACAACTTGCCCAGGAATGCTCCCTGTTGTCACAGTAAGAGAAATTTTCCTGAACTGCTTTTTTGGCATCTTTCCTTCTAGTATTTTCTAACTGACTTATCTTCAGAATGCCCTTGTCCTTTCTTTTCTTGGCAAAACTTACACTCAACCTTCAAATACCCAGCTCAAGTGTCCCTGACTCTCTCAGTCTAATGTCTACTCATTTATTTTCCCATTGCAAGGTATAAATGCCTACCATAGATCATATAGTTTTCTTATTTGTTTATGCTTCTTCCACTAGACTGTTTCACTGCCCAGGAACAAGAGCATTTCTTTTTTGATTCCCAGTACCCAGTATCAAACACACTTGACTGAATAGTGAGTTTATCGCATCTGAAATCATCCTACTTTCAGACTCTAAGCTTCTTCAAACCCTTTCTCTTTTCTGTTTTTTTTTTTTTCTGACTCACATCTCAAATTTCCAGGTCTAATTCCCAGGTCACTTATTCTAGTACATATTTCCTAACCTCCTCTTCCTCTTGCTTGCCCATAAGTCCAACTTAGGCTCTGTTAAATTCTGTTTCCTTAGGATGATTTTTGCTTTTTGCCCTGTAGGGAAGCCAGGGTTTGCATTTCAAAACACAATATTAAATTGTGGAGGAGGGTGTATTTCTTAAAACCCTGTCATGAATCCAGGTTTCATGGTGGGGGAGGGGACCTCTCATTCTGGAGCTCCCGTCCCCCCACTCCCCAGCACAAAAAGAATCACTTGGGTGGGAATTAGGCTCATGGTTTTATTTACTGCACTTTCGGGCAGAATAAGGAGACTAGAAATGCCCCCAAGCTGAAGAAATCTTCTCACTTCATGAAGCCTGCTTCTTTTTTCCTGTGCCCTGCCTCCCCTTCCACACCACATAGGCTGCAAAGGATTTTATGGGAGGGAGACCGGGACACTGACCTGTGTGGCTTTGCACTGTTTATGCTGTTGCCCTGGACATTGGGACGATAACCAAGCCACTGTCTTTCGCAAACAGCTCACCTGCTGAGTAATGGTTTGGCTGAGGGCCTGCCTGGTGGCCTCCTGCCTCTCTGCAGTCACAGGCAGCATTTCCTTCCTCTGAAAAAGAGCTGGGGTACACTGGAGTTTCTACCCCTCTCTTGGTACTTAAAATGGAAATTGTGCAATAGTCACAGGTCATTGGAAATAGGGAAAATATCTGTGCCTTTTATCCTGAGTCCAGAGAGACCTAAAAAAAATTCAAGAGCAGGTCGCAGGTAGGCAGTCTCCATGATGAAGAAGTTGTATAGGGATGATACTCTGGGAGCCTGGATGGTGGTGGCAGGGGATGCTGCTGCTGAACTTGGCACCTTCTCACCCTTCTATCCCACCAATATTTCTCCATCAGTATTAACTGAAGTCCAGAAAAGCCTCTGTCTGGTAGAGAGGGGACCCAGAGAACAGGGCCATTTCCTTTTTTGGAGTGGTTTCCTACTGCAATCAATAAAATGTGATGAGTCCCTGGCAGGCATTTTTGACCAGGAGGCGGTGTGTGGGTACAGGAAAGTGAATGTCTAGGTGGTGGAAAACCTGCAATCCACAGCACCACTCCCTGTGTCCCCTTCTCTGCTGGAGCTCCAAGGTGCAGAATGGAGGAGGGAGGCGACCTGGGAGGGGAGCAGGGCTCTACCAGCAGGCAGCCCACCACTCCCGGGAGCTCAGAGCACAGACGGGAACTGGAACATTTCCAGGCAGTTTGACTTGGGTGTGACAAATTCCCCACACATTTTTACTTTAGTGCCTCTAATTGTAGAAAAGATATACCTTGGGGGTCTCCAGCCTAGGAGCAATTTTCCTTTAAAGGCTCATTTTTTGTTTGTTCGTTTGTTGTCTTGTTAACTTAAAAAATGTTGAAGCAATCCCAAGCTAACAGAAAAATTGAAAGTATAGCTCTTTGTTATTTTCTTTTTTAAACTTAAGCTGTCCCTTATGTGAAAGAAAGTAAAGTTCAAGGAAATTTTTCCCACCTGAACCATTTAAAAGTCAATCACCTACATATTTATATTCTATAAAACTACCACTTTTTATAATGGCAAGGACCTCTGAGAAAGGCATTGAAATTGAAGATGTTAAAAGAAAGACATTAGACAAATTAAATTTAACAGAGTTTAACTGAGCAAAGAATGATTCATGAATCAGGCAGACCCCCGAAACAGAATAGGTTCAAAGAGACACCACTTGTGCTGCCAAGTAGTCAGAGAGGATTTTATGGACAGAAAAAAAGGAAGGTGATGTAGAGAAAATGTAAGTGAGGGACTGGTTACAGACAGGTGCTTGTCTTAGTTGAACACAGTTTGAACAATTGGCTGCCTATGATTGGTTGAAACAAGAGTAGGTGAGTGTATTTACACATCTAGTTAGGTTACAGTTGACCACGTGTGGAGACACATTTAGACTGAACTTAAAATATGTAAGGAGACAGCATTAGGCTAAACTTAATTTAACAATATATGGTTATATATAGTTATATACAATTATTGGTATTGCTTTGATACCAACACCTGCAAAGAGAGCTTGGACTAGGGCAACCCCCTTGGGTCCCCTCTCTCTGTGGGAGCTTTTCTGTCTTCTTAATAAATCCTGCTTAAAAACAAAACAAAACAGAGAGCTCGGCCTTTAATGGAAATATTCGAGAAAAGTGGACAGTGCTATCTTTGTGTGGAGGAAGCCCCTGAACCAAGGCATAAGGCCACTTGCCCACTAGTAGGGCCTTCTTGGGGCAGTGTACAAACTGAATATCTACCAACAGTGATTTCTGCAGTCTGACTGCCTGAGTCCTTATCTAGGCCATCACCTGGGCTGCGTGACCTGGGGCAACCTAATAAACTCTGTGAACCAAGGGGGCAAATGAAAGAACTATCCCATGGTGTTGTTGGAAGCCTGCATGAGCTAAGGCACTTTCATTATTTATTACTGTGACCAGTAAAGGGAAACAATAATTGTTTGCTCCTGTTAATGCAGACTTAACAGGATGAAGTCTACCACAGCCTGACTGGAGGGCCCAGAAAGATGTGTAAGTTTAGCCTGTGGCTTCAGGTAGCCCCTGGCACACAGCCCTGGGTATCTGGGGGGGGTGTTTGCCCAGTTTCAGAGACAGAGGATGGCTTTCTGTCATTTCCCTTCTCAGGCTGGAGGAGAAGGGAATACATAGCCAGAACATTCTCTCTACTTCCTACTTCCTTCCCCAATCTCCACTTCTCACCACATCCTGAGGAAGAACAAAGCAGCAGATGGGGGAAATGAAACAGGACCAGGCTGAGTGGTTTCGCAACAGCGCCCAGCTCATAGCACCCAGCTGAGGAAGCATGCTGTTGCAGAGAGCCTGGCCAGGGCCCCAGAGAGCCAAGATGATATATAGCTTTAGCTTTTTTCTTCTAGTTTCCTCCCTCCCTCCTTTCTTTCTTTCTTCCTTCCTTCCTTCTATCCACCTATCTTGAAACAATCTCACTCTGTTGCCTAGGCGAAGTGCAGTGGTACATCACAACTCACTGTTATCTTGACCTTCTGAGCTCAAGTGATCCTCCTGCCTCAGCCTTCTGAGAAGCTGAAACTACAGGTGTGCACCACCATGCCCAGCTAATTCATTTTATTTTTTGTAGAGATGGCGGTCTCTCTAAGTTACCCAAGCTGGTCTTGAACTCCTGGCTTCCCCAAGTACTGGGATTACAGGCGTAAGTCACTGTGCCCACCCTGTGCCCAGCCTGTACTGGTTTCTTTCTCTTTTTTTCTTGAGTCAGAGTCTCACTCTGTTTTCCGGGCTGGAGGGTAGTGGCACAGTCACGGCCACCGTAGCCTTGACCTGTTGGGCTCAGGTGATCTTTCCATCTCAGCCTTCCAAGTAGCTGGGACTACAGGCACATGTCACCATGCCTGGCTAATTTTAAAAATTTATTGTAGAGATGAGGTCTCCCCATGTTGCCCAAGCTGGTCTTGAACTCCAGGGCTCAGGAAGTCCTCTTGTCTTGCCTTCCGAAGTGCTGAGATTTCAGGTATGAGCCACTGCGCCTGGCCTGTTCTGGTTTCTTTATTTCTTATGTGGTGGCACTGGGGGTGGAAATCCTCTCCTCTCTACTTCCCACCCCTCACTCCTGGGATGGTGGCATCTCTGAGCAGCAGGAAAAAATCTCCTTTCCTACTCCCAATCTGTTTCTTGACTGTCCACTTGCTTTTTCTGCAGGGCAGTGCTTCTCGGGGATTTTTCATGACACACTGAATCCTGGGTTATTTGGGGGATGCTGGGTTTGTGTGTGAGACCGAGGAGCCTGCTTTCCTAGTGAGGTCACTGTTCCTTGAGTTATTACCTTGCTTTCCTTGGCCCGAGCAAGCAACAGAAATGCCTTGGAGGAATGTTTGTTTGTGAAACATCAAATCTCTGCCTAGTTACGCCCAAGCAGGCCAGCTTGCTGCCAGACCTTGATCGCTCAGTGGTACTGAGGTCCTATGGGTACCAGTTTTTGCTACCTGCCTCGGAACCGAAGGGTTGGAGCACAGCCGAGGCAGGATGCGCAGAGGGCAGCTTCCCTCCTCAGGGCTGTGGTCTCCTGGGACAATGTGCTTTGTAGGTTTCATCCAAGGGCTAATTTTGCTGGTAGGGAATGCAGGCAAGAGGCCAAGGGCAGCATTTGGCAGCAAGCAGGCGTCTCCTGGACACAGAGTCATTTGAATTCAAAAAACTGGTCACCGCCCTCCACTTCTTGCTTGGGAGCTGAGGGCAGCAGGCCTGCACTAACCTGCAGGATGAGTGGCCACCTTGGGCTGCAGGTACCGCCCCCTTACGTGGCCCCACTGGGGAGCAGGTAGCCTGGGGATCGGCCAGCCTGGAGCCCTTACCTGCCAGCTGCTGATGAGCCTGGCCGCGGGAACCTGGCACTGGGCTCAAAAAATGGTTCTATTTTCAGCCCCTGCCTAGCTTCTCAGCCCTCACTCCTGTCATAAACTGCCTGAGTCACTTCTCCCCACGCCCAGCTAGGCTTCTTTCTGAATGGAGCGGATTAGCATAACACCATATGCTCCAAATGCAATTCACAATTCACAGAGCCCTTTCACGCACCAGTTCTCTTCTGGGCCTTCATCAGCCTGTGGGGTTGACTTGGGCAGGTAATTTAGTCCACGTTTCACAGAGGAGGGGAAGCAGGCTCAAAAAAAACTCAGGCAACTTGGCCAATGAAACACTCTCTCTGTCTGTCTCTCTCCAGCAAGTGTGGGACTGTCTTAGCAGCAGGCTTCGTGTCTTGAGTCTGGCGCTCATCTTACCACCCTACCCTGCCCAAGGTGTTCATGGTGTTTGGGACTGGTGAGTGGGACCCTTGGAGGACAATGGCTTCTGGGAAGTGTTGCACTTTGAATCTACGGAATTTAAAATGCTGTTGGGGAATAAGTAGGGCACTAGACAGAGTGGAGAAAGTAGCCCGAAGTTGCCTCCCCACTGGGGCTCCTAACCTTTTCTTCTCTGGGCATTCCACAGCCCTCAACTCTCTGCTACTTTTTTTTTTTTTTTTAAGTTGGAGTCTCATTCTGTTGCTCAGGCTGGAGTGCAGTGGCATGCTCATGGTCACCGCAGCCTTGACCTGCTGGGTTCAGGGGATCCTTCTGCCTCAGCCTTCCAAGTAGCTGAAACTACAGGAGTGCACTACCACGCCTGGCTAACTTTATTTTATTGTAGAGACGAGGTCTCGCCAAGTTACCCAGGCTAGTCTCAAACCCCCAAGCTCTGGCAATCCTCTCGCCTTGGCCTCCCAAAGTGCTGGGATTACAGGCTTGAGCCACCACACCTGGCCAACTTTCTGCTATTTTTTTGAGTTGGAATTTCACTCAGTCGCCCAGACTGGAGTGCAGTGGCTGCTCCCGGCCACTGCAGCCTGGACCTGCTGGACTCCGGCGATCCTTCCACCTCAGCCTTCCAAGTAGCTAGACTACAAGCGCGTGCTACCACGCCCGGCTAATTTTTTTGATTTATTGTAGAGATGAGGTCTCGCCAAGTTGCCCAGGCGGGTCTCGAACCCGCGGGCTCAGGCAATTCACTCACCTCGGCCTCCCAAAGCGCGGGATTACAGGCTGAGCCACCGAGCCCGGTTTCTGCTACTTTTATTTCATCTATCTCTCCACCCTCCATCAGTAAATTTTTTTTCTGGAGTTTTTTAAGGCAAATTCTGGACATCATACTGTTTCACCAGCAAATACATCAGGATGGATCTCAACAGATAAGAACTTTTAACCAGGCTCGGTGGCTCATCCTGTAATCCCGTGCCTTGGGAGGTTGAGGTGAGTGGATTGCCTGAGCCTGCAGGTTCGAGACCCGCCTGGGCAACTTGGCAAGAACTCATCTCCACAATAAATCAAAAAATTAGCCAGGCATGGTAGCACACACCTGTAGTTCCAGCTACTTGGAAAGCTGAGGCGGAAGGATCGCCGGAGCCCAGCAGGTCTAGGCTGCGGTGGCCGGGAGCGGCCACTGCACTCCAGTCTGGGCGACGGAGTGAGACTCCAACT
Organism: Tarsius wallacei; assembly: GCA_963574415.1. Classification (NCBI taxonomy): domain Eukaryota; kingdom Metazoa; phylum Chordata; class Mammalia; order Primates; family Tarsiidae; genus Tarsius; species Tarsius wallacei. The sequence continues at coordinate 104 of CAUYQG010067401.1, read as the reverse complement.
CAAAAAAAAAAAAAAAAAATTAGTTGGGCATGGTAGCGCGCGCCTGTAGTTCCAGCTACTTGGAAGGCTGAGGCGGAAGGATTGCCGGAGCCCAGCAGGTCCAG
>CAUYQG010067397.1:0-25595 GCA_963574415.1 Tarsius wallacei | reverse complement strand
TTTCTGTTGAACTGAGCTTGTCCTGTCTCTGGAACATTCACCAAGATATGTTTGGGAGTCACCCAAATTAAGCCTGACACCTCTTTGTCAGGCAAACTCAAAATATATTCCTTAATGATAGTGAAGATTATCTTTGCCCTTGTCCGTTCTAGTGGGAAAACGAGATTTCCTTTAAAGAAACCTTCTCAGAGCACCCTGAGAATCTATTAGCTGAATAGGATTATGTTATGTTTCCAGGAGAGCACAGATCTGAAAGTTTCTCCTACAGAATTGTTTTGCCTTCTAAATTTTATGCTGTCTGTGAGAAACAACTTTCTCCATTCTTTCTGTCATTTGCAGTGCATGAGGCTCATATCTAGCTGAAGCCACTGCACGAGAGACAGAGCCAGTCACAAATGCACTTGTGTGAGGAAGGATAGCCCAGATACTCACCATCTATGTTTCAGCTTTCTCCCACTCACTTCTTAGGTTGCTTATGTAGGGACACACCCATATACCCTATTTCCCACTCCTCTGGCAATGGGAATGGCTGGCACATTTCCATCTTATTAATTCATGTATTCCTCACCAAACCCTATAAGGGCATTTTCATCAGATGTCTCAGATAGATTGACTTATTGACAAGATCTCCTTCAGATTATAGTGGTGTTTTTTTTTCAACGATATGCTGGAATATCATGATAGATGGATGTATTGATCTACTCAGTAATAGCAATAAGTTTATCTTCACGATGACTTGTTTTTTGGTCTTGTAGAGAGATCAAGTCAATGGCTCAAGACTCTTTTCATGAGTATAAACATTCATTGCTTAAAAGAGAATTAGAATTGTACATACTTGGATATTTTCCAGAGAGTCATATTGACCAAAGGTCACTTCTACAACCAAGAACTGAGTCCTGACCACTATCTCTCCTTTTCTTTGGCTGCATGGCTACAAGCGGTCTCCTTCTTTAATGCTGAAACCCAAACCATCACATTATGATCCTCTAATCCTTGAATATCAGTTTCAGAAATACATTGAGAGATGACCCCATTTTCTTCTCTTAATCTTTTTTTCATTCCTTATACCCTGCTTTTCTCTGTACGGGTTTTCCACTTGACTGTTTCATCCTTAGCCAAGGTAGAACTGTACAATCTAACCATGAAAACCTTCACTGGAATTTCAACATTATCAACAACAGATACACAAAGTCAGATGATGTAGAATAGCACAAATTTTAAGAAAATGTACTGAAACTATCTGTAGGACACCTGCCATGAGCCATGACTTCTAACGGGAATGATGCATCCATTTTCTTCAAACTTTACAACTCTGTAAGGCAGGAACTATGATTCACATTTTAAAGATAAGAAAACCAAGGCTCAAAATAGTCAAGTAATTCTCCTCAGTTCAACTTGTTTTTAAATGATGGAGGTAAGTTTCAAAACCACTTGACCTAAGTGCTTTCCATCTTATTAATTCATGTATTCCTCACCAAACCCTATAAGGGCATTTTCATCAGATGTCTCAGATAGAAAACAGAGTGATTAAGGTTACACTTTGAGGAAGTGTACTTGAGATCCCAGAGCCCTAGCAGTCATGCTGTGACCCAACTCCAGCAATAAACACAAAACAACACATTTACAAGCAAAGTAAAAGCAAAAAAAAAAAAACAAGCTTCCCAACTGGATAGTAGGATTTACCAAAACAGATGATAATATGCATCTATTTGCTACCAGCTAGTTCAATGCTCTACTATTTGAATTGTGATTCCACACCTTGTTTTGATTTGACTCTCTCAATGACCTTGAGAAGTGAAGAAAACTTATTTTTAAAAAGCTCATATAGCCGGGCTCGGTGGCTCAGCCTGTCATCCCGCGCCTTGGGAGGCCGAGGTGAGTGGATTGCCTGAGCCCGTGGGTTCGAGACCCGCCTGGGCAATTTGGCGAGACCTCATCTCTACAATAAATCAAAAAATCAGCTGGACGTGGTAGCGCATGCCTGTAATTCCGGCTACTCGGAAGGCTGAGGCAGAAGGATCTCCGGAGCCCAGCAGGTCGAGGCTGCGGTGGCCCGGAGCGGCCACAGCACTCCAGTCAGGGCGACAGAGTGAGACTCCAACTCAAAAAAAAAAAAAAAAAAGCTCATACGAGCACTTCCTTACTTGCCCACAATTCCTACTTCAGTTTATTGCTAAGTAAACTAACTTTCCAGTACTTGCAGACTACAAGCTATAATACTAGCAAGCAAATCCAATACTTCCTGTAAGAATACCAAGCCCACATCTTCCGGACTTGTAATAGAGAGATAATTTCCCACTGGGTTGGATCTCTGAGCCTCTACTTTGGGTGGGGTTTTTAAAAAGTCTCTGTTATTCTACCACTGCCACCCTGCTAGTTCCATTGATAAAAACAAATCCAGCCCTACAAATCTGGTCAAGGAGTGAGTGACTCCTTCATAGAGGGGACAATCCTGCCAGACCCAAGTTGTAGCTGCCCAGTCTGGCCGTCTTGCCTGTGCTTTGATTCTTTCTGCATTGCCAACCTTAAAGGACTGACATTTTGTTTTATTAAGCAAGACAGGCAAGTATATAACTCCGTTCAACAAAAAAAAGAAAAGGGAAGTTCAATGTGATTTGATACGGTGAATACATTTGGAAATATTAAATGGGGTTGTAGGTAAACATTAACTGAATATGCATAGCTTCATGTTGTCCTCTGCAAGAAAAGTAAAAAGATAAATGTGCACATCTACAATATGTTCTAATATTTCTATTTTGAATGTCTTTTTAATCTTTGTTGTGAGAAGTCAAATGACAATGCCAACAGCATTAAGCAGAATTAACAAAAATTATGATTTATTGCCGTCAATTGTAGCTTCACATCTAAATGTCCTTGTCATCCTATCTGGAATGGCTTAACACGAGACACTTATTACCAAAATCTTGATCATCATTATACTATCTTAGTAGTTTGATATTTAGCAAAACAAGTTCTAGATTTCATGAAAAATAATGTGATATATGCATGCACACGGCGGCTTGTAGCATCATAAGATAATATAAGTCACATGCAGTCAAGTCCAAGTGTTTCAAGACCAGAATTTGCTATTCAATTTTTTACTTGAAAATTAACTTTGGAAGATACCATATGTTCTCACTCATAATACAATTATCATAATACTAGAAGAAAAGAATTGGTAATAGTGGGAAACTGCCGGGGGGTGGGTGAGGTTGGGATTGGCAGTTGAGGGAAACTGCCAGGGGAGAGGGACACATCTCATCAACAAGGGTACCTGCATAATGAACAGTTGTATACCTAACCCTGAAGTGTACACCACATCTTTAAAATAAAAAAAAAAAAAAGAAAAAGAAGTTAGGTCAAATGACTTTGAAACTTAGCTCCATCGCTTTAAAACAGACTGAAGTGAGGAGAATTACTCAGTACCTGTTTGTGTTATTTGCCATTAGGCAGATCGAATATTAAATATTTTCAGCACTCATCAGTCAAAGTCATCAGTGCTAGGGTCTAGGGAAAGTTTGTAGTGGGGTACAAGTTAGGATTAGGTGCGTAAGTAATGTGTGTGCAGGTGAAGTTTGGGCTGCCAACTGGTATTCATTCCCCTGGGTTGGAATCAGGGACCCTTTGTGTTGTCTGGGCTGGTCTTTCATTTTATTTTCCGCACAGACATCGGTTGAGAAACACTTGGTGTTGGTGTGTGGTGTCACAAGGTTAGCTCCCAAGAGAAAACTCCATGCATCTCTGCTTGTTGATTTTTAAAGCACAATATTAATTAATTTTACGGCAGGGATCAAAATACTCTAGAAAGTCAAGAAGGCTGGTTGCCCAGAGAGAGGAAGCCATATAGCCCTGAAGACACGTGGATAGTCTGTCACCTGCCAGGTTCAGAACTGCAGAAGCCGAGTGACAGTGGTTCTCCCGAGACAGCAAGGAGTTGAGACTAGGAACTCAAATACAGTCTTGGAACACAGTGACACTCAGCTATACTTCTACAGCCCCGATATTTTATGCTGTTGGTACCTTGACTGGCCATGGTGATGATACTTGTAAGAGGCAAGGTTCCCTGAGACGTTGAAACAACCTTGATGCTTCTCAGTTCCTCTGCCCATCTCTTCAATTCCCACATGTCACCATGTCACTTTTTCTTTTCCTCCCTCCCTCCCTCCCTCTTTCTTTCTTCCCCCCGCCTTCCTTCCTTCCTTCTTTCCCAGGGTCTCACTCTGTGATACAGGCTGGGAGTACAGTGGAACCATCACGGCTCACTGCTGCCTCGACATTCTGGGCTCAGGCAATTTTTCTGCCTCAGCCTCCCAAGTAGCTGAGATGACAGATGCACGCTTCCACACCCAGCTAATTTTTTAATTTTTTTGTTGAGATGAGGTCTTGCCATGTTGCTTAGGCTGGTCTTTTTTTGTTCTTTCTCTTACTGTAAAACTGTGGGGTACAAGTTAGGATTAGGTACATAAGTAATGTGTGTGCAGGTGAAGTTTGGGCTGCCAACTGGTCCTCATTCCCCTGGGTTAGAATCAGGGACCCTTTGTGTTGTCTGGGCTGGTCTTCAGCCCCTGGGCTCCAGCAATCCTTCCGCCTTGGCTTCCCAAAGTGCTGGGATTACAGGTGTGAGCCACCATGTCCGGCCCCCTCCCCCCATGCCACTGTTTTCTTTGTAGTATCATTAGACACCTTCAAGAAACTTTGACATTATTTTTAAAGGTTAATGTTCTAATAGATAACCAGACTCATAAATAATCTCTCAACTCTCCCTAATTTTATAGCTAAAGAAAACAGAAGACTGTGACCAGCTAAGTGAAGATCACAAAGCCAGTCAATCAGTATGGAATCTGAATCTGACACCCAGAACGTCTGGATCCTGGTACAGCTGGTGAGAAGTGAGATTTAACAGTAGCATAATGTGCTCATCAAATACTAATAGTAAGATTAGTGTTATGCTCACGCATTTTTTTGGGGGGGGGTACTAACTACGTTCCAGGCACTGCTTTAAGTGCTTTGCATTTACAGTTCTTTCAATAAGACCATGAGTTAGTTATCATTATTATTTCCATTTTACAGATGGGTAAACAGAAGCATGGGGAAATTAAGTAACTCGCCCAACTTCACACAGCTATGAGGTGTTAGAGCGAGAATTTGATTTGGTGTCATCCAGCTACTGAGTGCAAGCTTTTAAACGCACAGCTATATTATGTTTTATTTAATTCTGCCCACGTGTTGTTTAACTTAGAACTTTAGTCTTTTAAAAATGTCTTCATCCTTGGATTAATGATTAGAATCCAAAAATTCATCAAAAGCCACACGTGTCCATTTTGTGCCTTTCATAAAGTTCTATGTACAGAGAACTTTCAAAATTAATTTTTTCCTTCATATATGTTGAGATCTATCACACGCAGAGCCTTTATCTGGGATGGCAGTGAGCATTATTCAGATTGTTAACAGATTCTGGCCAATTAAGTTAACAAAACTGTCATGCACAGAGTATTCACGTCTAAAAAAAATTAAAAATTAAAATTAACTTGACACCAAAACTGTACTCATCATAATTCAATTTCATTTTAATTCTGATTTTGAGGGCATGGCGAGTTTTGTAGGGGCCTCCAGTCTTCCCTAGTCACAAAATTATACGTTCCAAAGAAGGATAGATATAGAATAGTTTGGCAATTAAGCTGTCTTTAAATGATATTTCAGGAACTTTTCTAAAAGTAGAACTTTTCTAAAAGTTATTTCATATGAATGTATACCAGGGGTCCACTTTTTTTTAATGTGTCACTTCCTCACATTAAAATGCAAAAGGTGAAAACACACTTGAGTTATTTAAGCCCAGTGATCTGATACACCCCCCCAAAATGAGAATTTACCTGCACCTTTAATCTATACATATGCCACAGTGGTATTCACAAAACAGGGAGAGGAATAGAGGATATTCTTTCAGTAATAGAAATATTAAACTCAGTAAATTATAGGATTTTTACATGAGAATTAAAAATTCTGAATACACCACTCTATATGATGTTGCAATAGGTATGTGTGAAAAAAATTCTGGATAATAACCAATGATCGCTCGTACACAAATTAGAAAGACAATAGTTATGCTACTGTCCTGAATAAAAAATATTTTATAAATGAAAATTTTGTTTTCCTTCTCCAGAGGTTATTATTTCCTTATTATTGTTGTTATTATAATTTTACTATTCACTTGTCCAAATACTGAACTGTCATTAGCTCACCCTAAAATTAAAAAACAGTCTGTTCAAAGAACCTGTCTACAGGGTTACATCTCAAATAAGGTGCATACTCTAATTTTGCTATGGAGTTTTGTGTGTGTGTGTGTGTGTGTGTGTGCGTGCGTGTGTGTGTGTGAGAAATACTGAACATGGTCAAAAATAATTGTTTTCTTTACTGGAGTAGAAATGCTGAAACCTGGCTGCATTATTACAGATATCAAACTTTGCCTCTGTATTCTTCATTTGGCGTTTACCCTGCAGCAAAATTAAAAATGACAGTGGGGCTTGGACACGCGTACACACACACAGAAAGCACGCACAAAGACAACTTCCATTGAGAATCCAGTCATCCATCCCCTGAAGAGATGCAATCTATGTGTAACAATACTTAAATCGGCACGACATTTACAACACATATTAAGTGGTTTGTTATTTATTTCAAGACTTTAATTGGCACGATATATTAACAACAGCATTGTTGCAACAATTCCACTTAAGGCTTTTTTTTTTTCTAAAGAGAGAAATTGGGGTGGGCGGGGGAGAAAGAAGGAGAGAGGGAAGAACAAACCAGAATTACACGATAGCCCCTGTTTGGTATTCCATTAGCCTGAATGAACTGTTAAAATCGAAGGTGGGGGCGGAAGAACTAGCTTCAGAAAACATATTTTAGATTCAATTCAATTTTATTAAACCCAGACCCGGGTTTTTTCTGCCATTCTAATATAACCTATTATGTGGATTTTTTTTTCCCAGGGACAAAAACAACACCAACTTTTCCTCCCTAAGAGCTTCTTATTGTTCGTTTTCGTTGCTATTTGGAGAAAAACTCATTAAAATATTATGAAGCGCATAGCGTAATGATGTGCCAGCCTTTGCCAATGAGGAACATCTGTAGCCCAGTGTATGTATATTTATATTACAGTAAACTTGGTGCAGACTCCCTCTTTCTCCCTTCTCTACTTTGCCTCTGTTCTGCAACTCTTTGTCCTGATGACAGAGTCGGTGAATGTGTGAAGCGCACAGGCTACAGTGAGCGCCTTGTCAGCCTCTGGGGCACCTGCACCAAGTGTTATTATTCTATCATAGCCTGTAGCTCACGCCAGGGTAAACTGTGCTCTGCTAAATGCCTCCAACCCTCTTTTGCTCTTTTTCTTCCTCCAGTTATTTTTAAAATGTGTCTTTTCCCTCGTTCGCTCTCTGGCACAGAAGGCTTTGCAAAGTGCATCCAACACACACCCAGTTCCCAAATCCGTGCTTCTTTACATTATTCCACTTGCTTTAAAACCAAAGAACCTTGGGCATAAGAAAAACATTGAGAGCTTGCCTATACCACAAATATTTGTGGAAAGCACATGGTGCCATTTTGCCAGACTACTCTTATTTGTTAAGCTGAGTTAAGTGTAACGCGATTCCAAAAACTGCCTTTAGAATGAAAGAAAAGGCTTGTAAAGCCAGGGAGATAATTACCACAATCTGGGTTACAGAAAATGCAAAACAAAAGAGCACAATCCCATTTTGTGTGTGTGTGTGTGTGTGTGTGTGTGTGTCTGTGTGTGTGTGGTGTGTGCGTCTTTTTGTTTTGTTTTTTTCTTTGTTGATATACCCAAACATGTAAATATTCCATGGTGTGTGTTGTTCGGGAATAAAAAGCACCCTGAATGCTGCACAGACATAACAAAACACAAACTCCATAGTGGACAGTGACATATTCCTGGTGGGAATATCTTTTCAGGAGAGGGGGCTTTCTGCCTGTCTTTCTCGTCTCTCCATCTAGCAAACACCTACCCAAAGTTACAGTTATCACTAGTTGCCAAGACTCTGACACTCACCTACCTTTCATTTGAAGCTGTCAATCTATTTTTGCACACATAAATGAAAGTCAATTTGAAAAGAATTAAGGTTCTAAAACCTTTCATACGAATCCATGAAAACGCTAAAGAATCCTCTAATTCCTCTCCCCCATGTGATTTTTATAGTGATTATTCTGCTATCAGTCTCCTCGTTGTTGCGAATGTTGTCCTTTGGGACAGTTTTGTAGACTGGACCATTCTCAGTTTTCCTTTCTTTGTGTGCCAATTGTTTCTAGATCTAAACCACTTTCTGAGAGACAATGATTACCATACGTGCATGTATGTAAATATTAATAATCATTGCATGTGTGTATATTTATGTAGACAAAAATAAATACCATCCCCACACATATTTCTCATTTTTGAAGTGCTCGTCTTATTCTATAAAAATCTGTGTTCCCCAAAGCGGTGTGTTCATGTACTCCGTTAAAGAGAAAGAACAAGCAAACCTTCCCTCTTTCCTTGTTTTATGTTTAGAATAAGTGAACCTTGCACATCTGAGCTAAGCTTTCTGGTATGCTTTAGCAGAGTCCAGATTACGGACTGTAGTTTTCAAAACTCCCATCACCGAGTTTTCTCAAAAACCAGCACCGCAGTTCCCTCTTTAAAATTCATCTGGACTGTCTCTAACAGCCCCAGCTGACCCCCTCATTTCCTTCTCTTATTACTAACCTGCTTCTCTCCACATGGACAGCAGTATGCTATTTTTCAGAGGAAACTGCAAAAATGTATTACGGGTTTCTTTCTTTCCAGATGTAGACATCTTGTCACCCGAATAGCAACCAGAGTACATAGAAAATGAACCTGAGCTCAGAAGAGACAAAATACAGCACGTCATTAAGGTGCATGTAAGGATAAATCCATGAAGCCCGAGAAGCAGGATTTGGCAACAGAACTGTCCCATTGAGCCAAAAAGCCAGCCAGGGCATGGAAGCTTGTTATTATGGCTTGCTCTGTGAGTAAGACCCGCAGGGAGGATGTGAGGCTGCTTACTGTGAAGCCTGTTTAGAATATGGGGGTGCATGAAATGAGATGGGTCTTGAAAGATTCGGCGTCTAATCAGTCTTTTTGGTTTGGTTTTGTTTTGTTTTAGATGTTAAGAAGGTTGGGAACCTTCTTAACATCTAAAACAAAACAAAACAAAACAAAAAAACCCAAACAAAGGCCCAATAACATTTTTTTTTTAATCCCCAAATAAGATCACGGGTCTCATCTTGAATTCTTTCAACTTTAAAGACAGGTAGTTCAAAACATGGAGCATTTTAAGATTGAGAAGACAACGCAAGAAAGTTGTAGCAAGTGCTCAGGATCAGAAATGAGCACTAGGTCAGTCATGAAGAGAACCAAGATGAACCACCTTGATGGTTTGGGTTAAGAAAGCCTAAAACGGGCCATTGCCTTGCTAAGCTACAGCGTGACCATGTGCTCTTTGAGCTATGGTCAGGCCATGTTTTCTTCAGTTTTGGCCCCCTCCCTTACCTGGAGGAGGTGAATCTCCTCTTTCTCTTTCAAATGTAGTTTTAAAATAAACTATATTTCCTAATCTAAAAAAAAAAGAAAAGAAAAAAAAAAGAAAGCCTAAAATGCTAATTATTACTGTCTGGATTATGTAAAGTATTATTGGCTCTTTTTTTTTCTGTCTCTTTCATTTTTGTTTCTAAACATGATTAAGTGACTTTTTCTTCACCTAATATTGGATTGAATCATGTAAAATTTGCAGTTTGACAATTTTTGATTTATGTAGATGTAATTTTATTTAGTTCAGTCCAACAATTCTTTGTCTTACAAGAAAATATATCTAATTTCTTGTGATCGACTCATCTTAGAGTCCAATAATATTTTTGTGTTGTTTTGCTTCTTCTCTGTTTTCACTTTTAGACATCTTTCATATTTTAATGACTGTTGAAATTTTGGAGACGTGAATTTTGGTTAAGTTAAAAACCTGCGTTTAACGCGGGGTCTCAATGAGATAGCTTTTCCTTTATTCCATTCTGAGGCCTTCTGACTAAAAGCTCAGTTTTCCAGATCATTTGGCCACTGCAGATAATCTGAGCCAGGATGTCATGTTTGATGGCCCCAAGGCCTTTACTTCAAGTCTTAAGAAAGGGAAACTTAAAAATAATGCATAAAAAAGAATTAGGGTCAGAGAGGCAAATGTGTTCACAGGCCTATTACAGATTTAAAGTGACCCTTTTGTAAACTCAAGTTCCCCAAGGGTGGGGATAGGCGGTTCCATAAAGTATTGTCCATTTTCTTCTCAATGTGTGGGGAAAGGAAAGTCACTCTTTCTTCCCTTGTTCACTAGGGAGGACCAGGCATTCTGGGAAAAGATGCAGACTGGTACAGGCAGAAAGCAGAGAGGAAAGGATATATTTCCAATATTCTTGCAAAAGCCCCTGCACTGCTGTAGAAGTTGGACTCAATAAACAGGTAAAGACCATCTGAATGAGGGTCTGAAATAGCCAATGATATGAGAATTTATTCTCGTGGGAGGTTTTCAGCATCTTCTCCAGAATTTAGGAGAAGACATGAATGGAGAAATTAAAAACCAGATGCATTAGAGAAAATACAGCCCAACACACTTCATCAGTCTAGAAATAACAATCAAAGGGTGATTTAAGAAAGTTAATGTAACACAGCACAAGTAGTGTGTTAAAAAAAAAATCCCATTTCTATCTTACTACCGTATCATGTAATAGCCTTAATTTATATAAGTTTGAAAAGTCATGTTGACACATCTCCTGAATGTGAGTTTTGCTTAAAAAATTTCCGTAGCATCACTAGGAAGCAAAAAAAAGATTAATTTTCATATGACTCAAAATAATAATAATGTCTTTTTATCATTAGTAAAAGTAGAAAAAAACTAATATTTATTTTGAAACCAATAGGTGGTGCTATAAATTTCTACATTTTAATTCAAAGTGATATGCTCATTTTACTTTCTCATTCCTCAGTGGCAGTAGACATTTTCCTAATTATCCCAGTAGGATTTTTCATGGCAAAAAAAAAAAGCCTGCAATTAGCCACTGTGATGTGTCTCTATTCCATTGGAAAATTTACTATAACTCAGAGTGTAAAAGGAACCTATATAAATTTTGGCAGAAAAGTATATTTATGGAAATAGACCGATGTATCATTCTCTGTGGTTTCTCTTTTTTCCTAGTTCTCTAACAAATGAAAATGACATGGAAGAACATCATTTGAATATTTAAGTTAATATTTCATTGTAAGAGCTGTCTCCAGTTGCTAGATTTTTGTGAAAAGCAACAACCACAGTATTGTTAGATCACGATTCTACCATTGAGGTATCGTGAACACAAGAGAACCTTAGAGACCAGGCAGCTGCAGATGAGACAACTGACAAAATAAAAGCTGAAAGTGCTAGAAATAGGCACCTGATATTTGTCAGCATGAGATCCAACATGTTTCTGGTATAAGAAAAGTTCTGAACTTTTCATAGATACTGGAAAATGGAAATCCTAATTCCATTGTGACTTTTGAGTGTAAATAGTAATCTCAAATTGATGTATTTCTTTGATACATATGTAACTAAGGAATTAAATCATTTTCTTCCTTTTGAAAAACTATGGAAGTCCTTCCCAATTTCTTTCTCCTCCTCTCTCTCTTGATCTTTATCTTGAGCTTTCTCTCTTTCTTGCTCTCTCTCTCTCTCTCTCATTCATTCTCTCTCTCTCTCCGTGCTCTGTGAGTGTGTGTGTGTGTGTGTGTGTGTGTGTGTGTGTGTGTGTGTGTGTGTGTGTGTTTCCATGGGTATAAAGCTGGTATACTGGAGAAACATAAAAAGTTCATGAGGTCTTGTAAAAGTGCCAGAAAAGGACCATGGCAGCTGCAACTAGCTGCAATGTCGACCCTATCATTTCTCAAACACCTGGGTGATTTTCAACCCTCTTTTGCCAGATGTGGTGGTATTTTGTAGAGATAGCCTTAAACACTTTTCAGTATTGAATGAGCAGCCTAGTTACTTGTTGGAAGATGTCTTTGTAGGAGACATCATAATTTGCCTACGATTATACTGTGTGCAGCCAAATTTCCTCCTTACCACCAGGAGATCTTTCTGGGCTGGCTAGTGATTTCCCAATTTCCCAGGCTTGCTTTTCTCTGATCTTCAGGGGTCAGGCTGCCTCATCCTGGCTTAGCAGGTAGAGACTGGGCCGAACCAACTGTTAAATAGTCATTTTTTGTATTCACACAAAATAGGTTATAATATCTAGGACATAAGAAAGAAAAATATAACTTAAGAGTACAAGTAAATGTCTCTTAGGAGGCATCAATAGAAATGTAATGTCTAGAATCAATAGAAATGTAATGTCTAGAAAAGGGGGCTGAGTCTTGTTCTACACTCGACTGTGCAAAATTCAACTGGAGCATTCTATTGAAGACAGAAGAATGCATTTTAAGATGAGTTTTGACAAATTCAGGCACAACTGAAGGGAAGTAACAAGAACGGTGAAGAGACATGGCAAGCCATTTGATAAATGATCTAAGGAGTTGCAGACTTTTAGTTTGAATAAGAGAATATCGGTGAAGATACCATAGCATTGGATTTGATAACTGTCTCCCGGTAATTGACGAGCTGTCATATGGAAAAGGCATTACAGATATTTGATGTGATTTCAGCATGCTTATCAAGGATTAATCGAAAGAAGTTGCCATTTGGTATCGCATTTCGCTGTCAAGATATTAACATGAGATGTAAATAGCTTTCTTTCACTATTATAAAGTGAAATACAACACAAAATGAATCCATCTATATGCTGAAGTAAAATCGACTTAAATAATCATGGTGTGTTTTGGCTCAATAGCGAAAACATTTTTCTTAAAAATGATCTAGTCAATAACTATTTATTGAACACCTATTTTGTGCCAGGTACTTTTCTAAGCACTGGAAATAACGCCATAGACAAAATAGAGCTTTTGATTTTGCAGTGTTTTCATTTGTGGGTGAGGGATAGGGAGAATAAATAGATAGATAAAATAAATACATAGAGAAAACACCAAACATGCAGTATGTCAGGAGGGGCTGAGTGTTGTAAAGAAAAGAGGACAGAGTGGTAGGGTGCTATTTTATAGAAAAGTCAATCAATGCTACCTGTATGTGGAAGGGAACACTTTGGAGGCAGAGGAAGCCATCACAGAAAATATTCCAATAGATACTGGATTACCAATTTGAGGGATATAAAGAATTGGCACTTACTTATTTCTGTGCTTGACTATCCCATTTATAAAGAGTTTTGCATTCATTCTGAAAGTGGACAAAACAGGATGAATAAAACATATCACTGCATGTTTCATACTCACTACCTGTACCCTGGGGTGGAGTGTAAGTTCTACAGGGAATTAGGCATGGGATATAATATAAAACCTCGAAAATTCCCAACTCAGATGATATACGATTTCTTTTTGTATGTGAGAGAATTCACCCTCTCCCTTCTCTTTACCCAATTCTACATCTTTTCTTTCTTCTCTAAGGCTTGGACAAGTGAATTTTAGTTTAATTTTTTACTATTGCCAAGATATAAGACCTTCAGTGATATCATTGATAAAAAGAAGTGTGAGAAGATAAGATGCCCAAAAAAGAATCTAATCCCTCTAGTTCCAGTGGTTTTAATACAGGACTCCTTTCCTGGCATATTTCAGAGAAAACAGGAACAGTAGTTTGGCTTTGTAGTTTGACGGAGGGAGGGTCAGAACTTTTTTAGTTAGGATTAGATTTAGCTGCATAGATAGAAAATCTATACTTTAAACACTATGGGAAACTATAGCTTAAACACTAAAGGTTTTATTTCCTCATAAAAATCCCAGAGGTTGGACATTTAGAACTGGTAAGGCAGTTGTATAAAATCTTCAGAGATCCAGCGTCCTTTGAAGTTTTCATTACACTTAAAGTGAAGCTCTCTCATCAATATGGTCCTAGGGGTTACTGGAAGGTCAGTCAACATACTATTAATTTGAACTTATAAAAATGCACACTAATATCTGAATGACTTACATCCGTTTTATAGTAGGCATTTTCGTTTAGTAAATGAATTTTGGTGCTACAGAAATTGGGAAATTATTAATCTCTTTAACAATGGAGGATGAGACCCAGAGAAATTAAGTACCTTGCTTGAGACCCCAGAGCTAGAAAAGCTCCTAGTCTCTTCTGTGTTATTTCCACTGTTAGGACAGTCAGTATCTTATCCAATTCACACGTATCAGTTAACAAGAGAAAACAGGAGACCAAAGCATGCCACACCATTGAATCTAACTACTAGACTAGACATATCTTCCGTGTCAAGTAGATATTATCATCTACTCAAATGGTGAAGAATTTTCTAAAATAAGGATAGACTCCATCTTTAGCAATATCACACTGTTTTGGGCAACAACTTCACACCCAGAACATGAGAAAGTACAGGAGAACAGTTCCTAGGCACATGAGAATAACACCAATGTACCTCTAAGAAAGTGACATTCAGTCACTAAGTCAATTTGTTCTGAAACGTTCTTCTTGTTCTTCTTTTACTTCCGTGTTTAAAAGAACTGTCAAAGACATTTGGATTGAATTTTGCCCATTAGCTAAGCAACCATGAAGATGTAGGACAATTGATTTGGTAAGATTGGATGGCAATTGCTTCCTTTAATACCAAAACTACTAGAGAAAATCAGTGCTTTGCCTTTATATCTAAGTAATGCAAACCATTAAAATGCAGCCTCCATGAAAATTGGGCAAAATTGTTTCAAATAGGGGTGAATATGTTTGAAATGGAGAAATTTGCCAGAATCAGTTCCTATTTTGTGTGTAGCTAAACTGATTGAATTACTATTTCTGCCTAAAAACCGCAGAAGCCCAAGAGACTCCGGGGCCAAGATCACAAACAATGGCTCTTTGTCTAAGAGGAGCCCATGGTGGGGTTTTTACACACAAACATGTGTGATTTCAACATATAGCAGAACAATTAAGAACTCAGCTCCAGTCCAGAGTAGCTCATGCATCTGCCTATAGGCATTCGGCCCAACCCTTGATATATGAGTAAAACACACGACCACACATGAGAGTATGGAAAACCTTTTTTTCTTGTCTCAATGACTGAAAAACGAAAATTAATCGTACCTGTGATTTGTTCCATCTCACTTTGGAAACCTATACATAATCCAATCCCTCACAACTGCAAGAGAACGGTGTGTGAAAGTCGATGAAAGCGGTGTGATACTCAACACCACCATGTTGGGATCTGCTGGGGAAACCAGACAGAGGGAGGTGATAGCCAGATGTCTCTGTTGGAGCCATTCCTTCCAGGGGCTGCACATCTGGGCTGATCTGCTGCCAAGGATAAAGGATGTGCCTCAATGAGCTGCAGCTCAGAATTAAAATGTGGAGATGCAGAGAATGTTCTGCAACACGTCAGTGTGCAAGAATGTTCAGGGCAAGATGGTGACTTTTGTGTCGTGTGTGTGTGTGTGTGTGTGTGTGTGTGTGTATCTGTGTGTACACCAGCGTAGCTTCCAATATCACATGTTGCTCTGCTTCTGGACAATAGCATGTGCTCCTTTAAGTACAAGTTGCACACCGTGGGCCCAGGAGGTCCAGGCACACTTCACGGGAAACATCCGCTCTATGTGCATTGGGAGAATAATAAAATGGCAGTTTGTCAAGAAAGTCTTTGTCTGAAATTAAGATAGACCCATGGCTGGTTGATAAAATGATATGAAAACATGTTTTCTTTCTCCTCGGATCCATCAGGGCTTGGTGTTTGTAGAAAGTGAAGAAAATTACTGCAACTTTTAAATAGATTTAGGTCTGCTTTGACAGTAGCTAACATTTAGTGTTTATTCAGTTAATAAATACACACCATAGATGCACATTTAAACGTACAGTGATTGCACTGCACAAGAATACTGCTGTTTATTTTCCCACTAGCTTTCATCTAGAGGGACTAGTTAAATCTTGTAGTAGAGTCTATAGCTAATCAGGATAAGGAGCCAGTAAGGGCTATGAAACTGACTCCTTTTACTCATTACTACTGCTGTTTATACATCTCAGATTCAAGTTCAAAGACCAAGTTCCGAATGACGGTTCAAACTTTAGGATGGTGCTGCAATGTTGCAGTCAGTTTGGGGGATTGCGTATCAACAGAGTGGATGGCTAGAATACCCCAAAATTGATTTTTTAAAAAATCATAGATATTTGACCTGAATTAGGCAAAGGACCCTTTCATCCTGTCACTGCATTTCATCTTATGACATGAGTCTGTCACAATATTTTATAGCCACAGTGAGCTAATACAGTAATTAAAACAAAATGGTTGATTCTGCAAGACTTAACTAGGCTTGATGGTTGGGCATATAAACAGAAGATCTGTAAGTATACTTAGAGTCATGACACCTCCCGTAATATTGAGTACAGAAAAATGAGATACAGTACATGTTTTATATTCCTTTATTTATGATTCTCATAGAAATTATTGACTGGGCACGGTGGTTCAGTCTGTAATCCCAGCACTCGGGAGGCCAAGAGGAGAGGATTGCCTGCACCCAGGGATTTGAGACCAGTCTAGGCAACCTGGTGAGACCTTGTCTCTACAACAAATCACAAAAATTAGCTGGGCATGGTGGTGTGCATCTGTAGTTTCAGCTACGTGGAAGGCTGAGGCGGAAGGACTGCCTAAGCCCAGCAGGTCGAGGCTGTGGTGGCTATGAGCGTCCTGCTGCACTCCAACCTGGGTGACAGAGTGAGACTCCAAAAAAATAAAGCAATTATTGTTGGTGACTTGTAATAGTGGCAACGGAATCATAAGTTTATTTGAGTTGTGATTATAGAATCTGAGCACTGAAAGGAAACTTGGAGGTTTCTGGCCAACTTCCCTTTTTATAGATGAGAAAATCAGGACCTAGAAAATTTGCCCTTCGTTATCTCCAGAAACTAGTGTCTGAAATCCAAGCCACAATTCCTATGACTTTGTCTCTTTTATCTGCCTCATTGACTCATTAAGGCCAAATATATCTTATTAAATAAAAACAAAGTTAAGTGTGTCCTTGCTATCCAGATCATTTGTTTATTAAATTTCCAAACTTAACTTTCACCTGATTTCTGCTTCCAGACTCCTTGATGCCACTCAATTCTCTCTGGTTACCAGATATTCCAATTATTGTCCATTGTTGAAAAGTGCTCAATTTACAAACGTGCTAAAAATCCTGTTTTTTAGTCTGAAAATTCTCTAAGGATGGAGGGAAACCCCAAAGAAAAGGGCTTTTTGGCCAGGCTCGGTAGCTCAGCCTGTAATCTCAGCACTTTGGGAGGCCGAGGCGAGAGGATTGCCTGAGTCCGGGGGTTCAAGACCAGCCCGGACAACTTGGCAAGACCTCGTCTGTACAATAAATCAAAAATTAGCTGGACGTGGTGGTGTGCGCCTGTAGTTCCGGCTCCTTGGAAGGCTGAGACGGAAGGATCACTGGAGCCCAGCAGGTCGATGAGCCTGCCACTGCACTCCATCCTGGGTGACAAAGGGAGACTCCAACCCAAAAAAAAAAAGGGACATTTCTGAGGTTGTGCTTAAAATTTTGTTAGCTGTATGAAGAGTCTTCATGAAGCCACTTCTGAATTTTGTCTCTGTTGTTCACTTGACTTGCTTCTCTAGATTACATCAGATGAGAATCAGCCCTGCCCACATTGAGGATAGAGATCTCCATCTCTATCCTCTATCCTCTATCCTCTGAAGTCCAGATCTAGACCAGTTACACACCACTGTGGAATTGGATACGAGCAGTAAAGACTCTGCAGTACTGTGCAGCAATGGGAACTCATGACATGTTACAGTGTGTCGTGAACCAGCATCACCATATGGCTTCTAAGTGTGCAATGAAAAGCCACCAACCATTTATGCATAAATGAGCAAAACACAGGCACGCACACACACACACACACACACACACACTGAATTTGTTGTACACTTGTTAGTTTCTTCAAGCACACACAAAGAAATGGAGTCTTAGTATAAGTATTCAATTTGCAATTTGCTTATTTATTGCCAAAGTGAGCACAGTACCAACAACAATGAAATGGTGGAGCTCTGCCATCCTGCTCTGAGATTTGCTTTTTCGCACGAGAAACACTTCCTAGAGTTGTGTTGAATAGGCCCTCAGACACCACTTCAGTGTTAATGCTTTTGAGATGTGGCGGCTTACGGTGAAGTTGACTAAATGTCCACGCATTTTGCTTAAGATTAAAACAGATCCTCTGTGTGTTTAACTAGAGAGTTATGTTAGTATTGGGTTCATATTTTTATTTTCTTCACAGCCCAATGGGATTCTAACACTCGTTGGGGGCAGTACTCCTAGATGATTCCTGTATCATCTAGGAGTACTGCCTTGTGAGACTTTCCTCGTGGCAAAATTCTGGCAGAACCTCTAGGGACACCACCTTGATGATCCAAGCTGTTCTCAGATTTTTCAAACTGTCTCCAGTTTTTAAAATGCAGTTTAAATTAGAGCTGGTCATTCCCCAGCAGTTTACTAAGAAAGTTTGTATTTTGTTATTCCCTACTTGGAATAAGTGAACAGCTCAGCTTCGGGTATGGGAATGGAAGAGCGAAAAGAACTTCTGATGGCTTATCCACAACTGGACCTTAAGGCTAGGCAGTTCCCACATACACACATTCTGTTAAGGCAAGCCTGTAATCACATGGAGTAATGCAATACTGTTCTATTAAGTATATATAAAGAAGCTTCTCATGAGAACATTTTGGCAGGAAATGTAAACAGGTAGGGATAAACTTAATATCTTCATAAGTCTCGCAGAATTTTAGGTTAGATTTCCTGAGAATTTGCCATATGATAAAGCCTAAGAGAATTCTAGGTATTATTTTAAAAGGATATGATTTTAAAAGGATAATTACATGATGTTGTTTTCTGACTTTCCTTTTTTTTTTTTTTTTTGCATCTAAGTCTCACTCTGTCACCTGGGCTGATGTACAGTGGTACAATCAATCACAGTTCACTACAGCCTCCAACTCCTGGGCTCAGGCAATCCTTCCACCTCAGCCTCCCGAGTAGCTGGGACTACATGCAGACCTCCACGCCCGACTAAATTTTTTATTTTTCATTTTTGTAGAGATGAGGTCTTGCTGTATTGCCTAGGCTGGTCTTGAACTCCTAGGCTCAAGAAATTCTCATGCCTCGGCTTCCCAAAGTGCTGGGATTACAGGCATGAGCGTGATTTTTCTCACTGAATTAAAGGGGAAATAATACTTGTTAATAAAATTCTGAGAATGAGACATGCTTGCAAGAATTGACAGAGATTTCAGTCCCAATATTCAAGGGCTATTTGTAAAGGTTCAAGTTTGGCCCAATGGTCATTGGTTGAGAATTTTATCTTTACACTGTAAGCATCTATATCTCTATAGCATCTATATATAGTATATTGTTTCTACATTTATATCTTATCTATCTATACACACATCTTATACTATACTTATCTTTTTACTTAAAAAAACTTAATAAATAAACTCCCATTTCAAACCCTTAGTATTAATATATAAAATGGTGGCACATTTTCAACAGAATTGCAGAGTAAAAAAGACTCAGAAGACGTTTTGGGAATTAGAATAATTCGTGAGGAAAATTCCCGAGGTTATCACAACCAATACAATAAAATAAAACTGCCCCAGCTAGCGAGAGATTCAACTCTCTGGTAGATTAGCTACTGTGCTAAATCAGCTAATAAATTAATTTTATATTCCCTAATAATTAGCTTTGTTAATCTTGTGCCATAAGAGACTTTCTATTCGTGGAATCACAAATAGCATTTGTTGTTGAAAAAAATACACCAGTGAAACCTAACCCAGAAATAGACTCCTTATTAAAAGAGGGCCAAATTTGCTTGAGGTGGTGGTGTGTATGGAAGAGTGCGGCAAGTCGCAATATGTTTAATTCTCTGGAATAGCATCCTGTATCTCTACCACCTCCTGAAGGGCTGCTGGAGAAAGCAACGGCAGAAAATCGTTACTGGCATGCTATCTCTCTGTCTCTTACATCGGATTTGGTCCCCAAATCACCCACTGAAATCAGCGCAGCTGGCAGCTGGTTTTGATTGAGAACTACGGCGTTAAAAGCAATGGTAGCAGCCGGCCGCTGCCGATAGAGAACTACCTTTTCCTGTAGAATGGAGAGCTAATTATTTGTCTAGAGATTTCCTCCTCTCTTCAAAGGAAATCAGTTTGATTCCTCCAAAGTTATCAAGCATAAAAGAGCCCTGCCCTAAGTGGGATTGTCCTTTTTCATTTTCCTTATGTTTTTGAGATTTTTCACTGTTGTTACTCTGGTCTTCATATCCTGTTTTTCTGCTTCCACTTAGACATGCCAATTAAAGAAAGATATGGTTTATTTAAAAAATATGGGCCTGGTACTGCCTGTAAAGAGAGCTCTAAAACAGGCCTGAACTCTCTTCAATGGGATTAGCTGGATGCGGTAAGCAAATCCCATGTGGGATGGTGACCTTGTGAAGTCTCCAACAAGCAGGACTGGACCGGACTGTGTAGGGGCTTAACTAAAACAAACCCGCTTCCTCCCTTGGGTCTCACCAGTCCCGGGCCAGGCTATGTAATGAGCAAGATGCCCATGGCTAGGGACTACAAAAATGGTCTAATGTAGTAGTTCTTCAAATGTGGTCTCTAGACCAGTAGTATCTGTGTCACATGCCAGACACGCACATTTTCAAGCCCCCAACAAACCTGGAGTGGGCCCCTGCATGCTATGTTTTAACAAGTGCTTCACGTGTTTCTGATGCCTGACGGCATTTGGGAATCACCAGACTAATGCATCAACAGGCTTTTTCTTGACACCTATTGGTGTAAGTCTTGTTTAACTTCACGTAAGGGGAATGCAGCATCCTGGATTGTTCAGAAAGGTTGGGTGGACAGACACGCCCATGATGTCATTCTGCTTACAGTCTGGTAAGGCAGAACTGCATCCCTGTAAGCCAGTGGACGCATGAGGGGGGAATAATGGGAGCCGCAGGGTAGGAATGGAGTGCTATTTTGGATAAAGTAGTTAGGTAAGTATAGACAGCCCTTGAGCCCTGTCCCATATCTTCTAGGTAATCTTTCTTCATCTTATTCAGCAGCAGCAGATAGGCGTCATCAGACAGCATCTCAATTTAATTCTTCCTCGTATCTCTAGTCTCTGCACGGGGGTTTCTCTGCCCCACCAAGGTCTATGCCCCGTGGCCATCCTGGTACACGCAAGTGCTCAGTTGCTCAATGGGGATACCACGCCATTGGGCAACCCTTGACCAATCAGAGAGGAAGAGGCTTGTGGATGGATACTCCCCTCTTTCTCACCCGGGGAAGATAATTCTGGGGAGCATTCTGCATCATTCCTGGAGAGAGCCATCCAGATTGAGCTCTGGTTTCCCACAACATCAGCCAGGTTAATAACATACCTTGGTTTAGTTTTGCTCCTTCCCCCGTGGCTCCTTTCTTTGGGATCAATTCCCCTACACACCACCCATTCAAATTTGTTCTCAGACTCTGCTTTGGGGGAAGCCTAGGGCAAGACAGTAGCCATCTGCAAAGAGGTGCTATTTTGGTGAGACGTCAGAAACGTGAGGGAGGAAGTGATGGAGGCATTCGGGGGAAGAGTGTTCCAGATGAGAACAGATGCTGTGAGACAGGTATGCGCTTGGCATGTTGGGGCATCAGCATGCAGGCCAATAAAGTTTGTTTGGCGTCAGGAGTGAGGATTGTAGGAGTCATGGTACTAGAGGAAGCAGGATGCCGGACCGTGCAGGGACACAAAAGCCACCAAAAAGGACTTTGGCTTTTGCATTGAGCAAAATGAGCGGACAGTGGGAAATTCAGAGCAGAGGCAATGCAGGGGTCTGAAAGATGTTTTTAAAGGATCATCCTGGCTCCTCTACAGAATATAATCTAGAGAGCAAGGATAGAAACATAAAGACCATTTAGGAGGCAACTTGGACTATGGGGGGAGCCGTGGAGGTGATGAGCAGACAGAGCTTGCCCTCGGATTGGATATGGGATGAAAAAGGGGAGTGAAGGATGTCTTCAGAACTTTTGGTCTGAAAACTGGAATGAATGGCATTGCCAAGGAAAGTATTGAGGAGAGAACTACGGAGAAAAATGGAGGGTCCTTGATTTTAAGGAAGGAAACCAAAAGGTGTTCGTTTGTATTCGGGTTCAACAGTAACAATCTAACAGTTATGGTCTTGGGAGAGTCGACATATTTCTTAGCCTATAAACTACAGAGGGACACTGTCCAGAATAGTGGAAGTTAAACAAGCCTTCATTTTTTCCCAAGACGTAGCAGACATCAGCATAATGGAAGTGTGTTCTTAAATAATATAGTATGTTGTTTTAATAACAATACTTATAATAGCCATTTATTACTCTTCATTAATTACTATAATTCATCTTTAAAACAATGTAAAAGTTAATTATATTTATCCTCATTTTATAGATGACAAAATTGGCATTGTAGCTAAGTAACTTCTGTATGATCTCTCTACGCTAAAAAGGACAGATCTGAGATTCAAGCCCACGTCTTCCTGACTCAACCTGTTTTTACTATTGACCACCAGATCGTCTCCTGTCCTTCCCATCTCTATCACCATGAATTGCCAAACTTTCAGTCCTCATCTCTTGCCAGCCGATGTGAGGTTGACATTTTCTTCTTCTTCTCTCTCTCTCTCTCTCTCTCTATTTTTAAAAAATAACACAGTTTATTTTTCATTCATGTGACAGTGAAATGCAAAAGATTTTGTGGATGGCATTAAGTTTCACAGTATTGGAGCTTCGACTCTTTATCTTGCTACTCTGGTCTTTGCTTTTTAATCTTTCTTCCACCTCCTCTGAAATAGGTCTTTCGCCAGAACTTCTAGATAGATTCAGCATCAGGTGCAAAACTATTCTATCCTACATACGTCCCTATAGATATTACACCAAGTTGGTTTTCTTTCATAATTTCATTCATCCTTTTATCACTTACATCTATACTCTTCTAAAATAATTTTCTCTTTTCTTATTTCAATGCTTTTTTCTTTCAAAGACCTGGATACTAAAGGTAAAATTATTTTTTAGGACAAATGCAAATGACTCTAAAAATCAAACAATATATACAAGTCGACAGGGTATATGGGCGACGTTTTCACTATACTTCTTCTCTTTCCCTTCTAATATCTGCAATGTGGGTCAGTTCCCATCAACTACTGGTTCAAGGCCACCTCTATATTTATATGTCACTCAGACGGTTGAGGGTGAGTCTAGTAAGAGTTCTAACCAAAGATGTTTTCACGGCAGACTGGCTGCTAAGAGTTACTTACTCATAGTGCACCATAAATTCAGAGGGAACATTCAAGTTATAGGCAACGAGAAGAACCCAAAGCATAGTCAGAAAGCAGGACCAAGTTCAGGTCTAAACAGCGTAGTGTAGTTGTAGGCGGGAGATTTTGTAACGAGGTTATAAACTGGAAGGATCGGAAACACGTGGAATGTAGTGTGTAGGATAGGTTAGGACTGGTGGTTCAGACTGAGATTGTGTCTGATCAGAGGGTATTGGAAACCAGTTTTCATGTGATGCCAGCTGCTTGGTAAAAGCATAGATTTAATGGATTAAAAGCCTGGAAACCAGACCTTGTTCCTAAGTAGGGGAGTTTAGGCACTGTAGGCTAATAGCTTAACCGTTCATCACCCAATTAGCCAGGGCCGGCTCTGACAGCAGTTTCTGTGTAAGTATCTTCACCCAGTTGATCCATTCATTCTTGCACAGCCAACGGCATTTTCAGACACGCATCGTGCTTATGTTTTGTATGAAGGACTCTATTTGGGAGTAAAACTAGAAACAGGAAGATGAACGGACATGGTCCTTGTTCCCAAGGAGTTTTTAGTTTTGTCTGGAAGTGGAATTAAAGCAAATAATGACTATGAATGACACAATATCACAATGTGCTGATGGGAGTATGGGGTTTGTGGAACTAAAGAGTACCATGCTCCTAAATCTGAGACCGTTTCACCCAGAATATTGTGCCTGAGCTAGTTTTGAAGCATCAGTGGACGTTTTCTGGGCAGACAGAGGAGAGAGGAGGGGTGATGTAAAGGCAGGTATTCTAAGCCAGGAGAACACCGGCAAATGCTGTGGAATGATCAAGTATGGTGTGCTCAGGAAACTTTAAAGAGGTTGCTATTCACTTGACAGTCAAGTATACATGGTGGGAGAAGGGAATCACCCAAAGATGAGGCTGGATAAGTTGGGAAGGGGCTTGTGCTTTATACTATGAAGTTAAGATCTTACTAGGTAGAGGAAAGTGAGGCATTGGATAATTGTCACGTGAATCAAAGGTTTGAGAAGTCTTCTGGGGACAGTTAGGGGCATTGAACTGTCCTTTTTAGGATGTAAACAAACAGATATTAGGTGGAACTGTAGGGACCAGAAAACTGTAAAGAGACGTTAAAAATATTGAAGGGTGGAAGCAGAGGACCACCCCCCCATTCTAGGACAAACATCGCAATGTCAGCAATGTCTTCTCCTAGGCTCTGTTTGGTCCCCTAGTGTTTGAAATGCCATTAAAAATAAACTTTTTCTTTAAATAAATTATTTTCAGATCATTTAAATAATTTATTTCTTTTCTGCAAGGCCCTAGAATTTTGGTTGGATAAATCTGTCTTAAAAAAAAAAACCCAACCTAACCAGGCTCAGTGGCTCAGCCTGTAATCCCTCGCTTGGGGAGGCTGAGGTGAATGGATCGCCTGAGCCCACGGGTTCGCGACCCGCAAGGGCAACTTGGTGAGACCTCATCTCTACAATAAATCAAAAAATGAGCCGGGTGTGGTAGCGAGCGCCTGTAGTTCCATCTACTTGGAAGGCTGAGGCGGAAGGATCGCCGGAGCCCAGCAGGTCGAGGCTGCGGTGGTCGGGAGCGGCCACCGCACTCCAGTCTGGGTGACAGAGTGAGACTCCAGCTCAAAAAAAAAAACCCAACCTAAGCCAGGAATGGTGGCTGATGCCTGTAATCCCAGCACTTTGAGTCTCAGGACAGTGGATTGCTTGAGCCCAAGATTTCGAGAACAGCCTAGGCATCATAGCAAGATCTTGTCCCTACAGAAAAAAAAAAAAATAGCCACACATCTGGAGTTCCAGCTACTCAGTAGGCTGAATTGGATCACCTGAGCCCAGGAGTTCGAGGCTGAGGTGAACCACGATTGTGCCATTATACTCCAGCCTGGGAGACAGAGTGAGACTCAAAAAAAAAACAAAAAACAATGTATGTATTTTCAGTGCTAATTTTTTGATTTATTGTAGAGATGAGGTCTCGCCAAGTTGCCCTTGCGGGTCGCGAACCCGTGGGCTCAGGCAATCCATTCACCTCAGCCTCCCCAAGCGAGGGATTACAGGCTGAGCCACTGAGCCTGGTTAGGTTGGGTTTTTTTTTTAAGACAGATTTATCCAACCAAAATTCTAGGGCCTTGCAGAAAAGAAATAAATTATTTAAATGATCTGA
>CAUYQG010067392.1:0-14540 GCA_963574415.1 Tarsius wallacei | reverse complement strand
GAGGCTGAGGTGAGTGGATTGCCTGAGCCCGCGGGTTCGAGACCCGCCTGGGCAAGCGAGACCTCATCTCTACAATAAATCAAAAAATCAGCCGGGCGTGGTAGCGTGCACCTGTAGTTCCAGCTACTTGGAAGGCTGAGGCAGAAGGATCACCGGAGCCCAGCAGGTCGAGGCTGCGGTGGCCGGGAACGGCCACTGCACTCCAGTCTGGGTGACAGAGTGAGACTCCAACTCAAAAAAAAAAGAAGGGCTCTCACTATGTTGCCCAGGCCAGTCTCAGACTCCTGGCCTCAAGTGCTCCCGCTGCCTTGGCCTCCCAAAATGTGGTTGGATTATAGGCATGAGCCACCACTCCTGGTTGAAATTCAACTTTTAAGATGTTTCCAGATACCTAAGAAATAACTTAATTCTACAATAATCATTCTACAATAATTATAACTGTCCTCTGTCTTTGCTGTAGTGGTTAAGCAGCTCTTTCTAATAATTACTATATACCAGGTCTCTAGCCATCAGTATTTTATTTATTTGTTTGTTTGTTTGCTTGTTCAATTATTTATTTATTTAGTGACAGTCTCATGTTGCCCAGGCTGTCTGGAGTGTAGTGGCTGTTGAGAGGCACAATCATAGCATATGGTAAACTCAAACTACTGGACTCAAGCAATCCTGCTGCCACGGCCTCCTGTAGCTACAGGCATACGCTACTGTGCCTGGCTAGTATTATATTTATAGCAAAGGTTTTTCATTTTCTAATCTTAGAGTTTTACATGTGTATCTCTAATGGTGCCTATTTGCAGGGAGCCACTTTGTTCACATGTACAGGCGATTAGAAAAGAAGTCTTAAAAGAAAATGAAGTACTCTTGGAGAAGTAGATTAATTAGTGAGTTAAAGTAATGTAAAGTACTGAACTGAATTTTCAAATTCTCAAGTGCCAATCTTAGTTCTAGCACTAAATATTTGGCGTGGGAGTAGGTAAGTCATTTATTATCACTGGGTTTCAGTTTCTTTATTTTTCAAATGAGTTGAATGAGATATTTTTTCAAAGTCACTTCCAACCTGAGAAGTGTATCATTTCCCTCTCCCTAAATCACAATCCTAACTTGAATATTTTTGAAAATCAGGACTACTATTAAAATACATTAAATTCATGTTTTGACCATTATATTGTCTTTAACAGATTGTCTTTGTTATTTCATATTTATATAGTGCTTATAATTTAAATGTTTCTGCAGGGTAATACTGAGACTTAAATGACTTGTTCTGAGTTATGCAAGGTTTTCTTATTCCTTGGCAATTTTCCTCCTCTTCTATTATAGCCAGTTCCTCCTTAATTTAAATCTTGAGTACTGAAGCTAGCTGCTTATAAATACCTCCTGTAACTTTCTCAGTGTTCTTTATATTGTCTAACAGTTTCAACAAACTAGAGTTGAAAATTATGACTTGAGATTTGCAGTGTAAATTTTTTCTTTGTACTTCTGATAAAGGAGAAACCTACTATTCATACAGCACACCAGGCCCTATTCTAAGTGTTAGAAACATAATAGAGAATAAATACATAATCCCTATCTTCAAATAATTTGCAGGATAGTTGAGCTGATAAGTGAAATGATGTATTTGGAAAGAATGGCTAGGTGCTTTGAGAGGGCGAATAAATACTAGATAGGATGCTGTGGGAATATGTTGGAGGGACATTTAATCCACTTTTTGATCAGGTAGGACTTCCCATAGAAACTGACATCTGAACTAGCCTCTGAAGGTATGATATTTAAGCAAACCAGGAGGATGTAGCAATATAGAAGCCATAGGGAGAAAGTGTACTTTCAGTAATCAGAAAATGGTAAATCGTGCTAAAAGCTTCAAAGAAAATGATTAAAAAGTGAATTTGGAAGTAAGTTACTTTAAGAAGTAAGTAGGATGGGAAAACAGACTGCATGCGTTGACAGGATCTGACTTGAAATGGTGAAAGTAGGTGGAAGCAAAATACATAAATGAATTACTTTTTAAAAGAAATGTTCTGCCCAGGCATGGCTACTCACACCTATAACCCCACTTTGGGAGGCAGAGGCAAGAGGATTGCCTGAGCCCAGGGATTCAAGACCAAGCCTGGGCATCATGGTGAGACTTCATCTCTACAATAAATCAAAAAAATTAGTCTGACATGGTGGCCTGTAGTTCTAGCTATTTGAAGTCTGAGGTGGAAGAATTGCCGGAGCCCAGCAGGTCGAGGGCAATAGAATGAGACTCTGGTTCAAAAAAAAAAAGAAATTTGCCAACATGGGATCAAGTAAATGAAAGAGTTACAGAAACTATCCTAAGCATCATGAAAAGTAGTAATCATGACCAAACTAGGACTTCTTTTCTCATAATTTATACACAAGTGAAGGATAACCGTAGCCTCTTCAGTTTTGGAAGTCATTGTCACCTGAAATTCTTTATGAAGCTTTACATTATTAATTGGTTAAATGTTTTCTTACATTGCATAACTCTCATCTTTCACTTCCATTCTCTTCAAACATTTATACGTTCATTTTATATATATTCATACCTTTATCCTTCTAGAAAGCAATTTTTGCTTTATATAGTGCCACACACAAGCAGAGTTTTTATTTGCTTATTTGTTTGTTTGGAGTTGGAGTCTTACTCTGTCACCCAGGCTTGAGTACAGTGGCACCATCACAGCTTGACCCAGCCTTGACCTTCTGGTCTCCAGTGATCCTTCCACCTCAGACTCCCAAGTAGCTGGGACTACAGGCATGCATTACCATGCCCAGCTAAAATTTTTATTTTTATTTTTTTTGTAGAGATGATGGCTCACTATTTTTCCTAGGCTGGTCTTGAACCCTTGGGTTCAAGCAGTCCTCCTGCCTTTCCCTCCCAAAATGCTGGGATTATAGGCACCAGCGACTGTGCCAGGCCAAGTGGGTTTTTAAATAAATGCTTTTGGTAGCTTAGTTTGTAACATCTTAGAGTTCACTCTCCTGGGTGTTCTCCCTTTTGAAAACATTTTTTCAGCCGGGCTCGGTAGCTCAGCCTGTAATCCCGCGCCTTGGGAGGCTGAGGTGAGTGGATTGCCTGAGCCCGTGGGTTTGAGACCCGCCTGGGCAACTTGGTGAGACCTCATCTCTACAATAAAAACAAAAAAATTAGCTGGATGCGGTAGCGCGCGCCTGTAGTTCCAGCTACTTGGAAGGCTGAGGCGGAAGGATTGCCACAGCCCAGCAGGTTGAGGCTGCGGTGGCCGGGAGCGGCCACTGCACTCCAGTCTGGGCGACAGGGTGAGACTCCAACTAAAAAAAAAAAAAAACATTTTTCTGGGCTGGGTGTGGTGACTCACGACTATAATCCCAGCACTTTGGAAAGCCAAGGTGAGAGGATTGCCTGAGCCCGTGGGTTCAAGACCAGCCTGGGCAACATGGCGAGACCTCATTTCTACAGTAAATCAAGAAAAATAAGCCAGGCATGGTGGCACGTGCCTGTGGTTCCAGCTACTTGGTAGCCTGAGATAGAAGGATCACCTGAGCCCAGATTGAGGCTGTGGTGGCCGTGAGCGTTCCATTGCACTCCATCCTG
Organism: Tarsius wallacei; assembly: GCA_963574415.1. Classification (NCBI taxonomy): domain Eukaryota; kingdom Metazoa; phylum Chordata; class Mammalia; order Primates; family Tarsiidae; genus Tarsius; species Tarsius wallacei. The sequence continues at coordinate 10,972 of CAUYQG010067392.1, read as the reverse complement.
GTCGGCAGAGTGAGACTGCAACTCAAAAAAACAAAACAAAAGAAAACACTTTTCTGAGACTTTGTAAATTTCTACATCCTCCTCTCTCACATATAAGCATACCTGTGTTGTAGCAAATGCAGAGGTTTTTGTTTTAGCCTGCTCACTTTATAGTAAATGTTTTGGATCAAAGAAGTTTAAGATGGAACTGTACTAATCTATCACTCTACTGGAAAATCTAGCTTGGATTATAGTATCTCTTTTTTTTTTTTTTTTTTTTTGAGTTGGAGTCTTACTCCGTTGCCTAGGCTGGAGTGCAGTGGCATGCTCACGGCCACCTCAGTGTCGACCTGCTGGGCTCAGGCGTTCCTTCCGCCTCAGCCTTTCAAGTAGCCGAAACCACAGACATGTGCTATCATGCCCGGCTAAGATTTTAAAATTGATTGTAGAGATGAGGTCTCGCCAAGTTGTCCAGGCTGTTCTCAAACCCGTAATCCCAGCACTTTGGGAGACCAAGGTGAGAGGATTGCCTGAGCCCAGGGTTTCAAGACCAGCCTGAGCAACTTGGCAAGACCTCATCTCTACAATAAATCAAAAAATTAATTGGGCTTGAGGTGGCAGTGTCACCTGAGCCCAGCAGTTCAAGGCTGCAGTAACTGTGTTCATGCCACTGCACTGCAGCCTGGCAACAAATTTGAGCCTCTGACTGAAAAAAAGAAAGAAAGGAAGAAAACGTGATCTAAGTCCAATCCTGTGTTCCTTTTTACCCCATTCCATTTTACACACAAGGTAATTGATGCCTATATTACTTACTCAGTTTATAAACAAAGTGACTTCATCTTTAGAAACTACATGGACAACTTCTAATGAAAGAAAGGTAATTCTTAATCTTCTTACTGCTGTTTGACATTAGTTGCTGTGTATGTAAAGTGACAGACATAATTGAAACCTTTAAGAGTGTGTATGTTCTTTGAGTTTCTCTAGGTGCGTTAGTTTCTGTTGTATATAATACTGGATATATTTATAATATATTCTTTCTTGATAAGACTTACTTATGCTATAAACAGAAATAAGTTTAGTGAATCGATAATCTGATCCCTTGAGATAGAGAAAAGCCTGGGGAGCCAAGTAGGTGAGCATGAGGTAGCAAACATCAGAGGAGAAGGAGAGAAAGGGAAGTAAGACAGGAGGAGATCAGATACAGCCCTCTGAGCACAATATGTGTCTTTTTGCTTTATCATTAGATAATGCATCTGTGACTTACTTTTCTAATTTATCTTGTTTATCTGATTAGAAATTTATTGAAAAATAAGTTTTTAAAGAATAAAAAAGCCTTTTTTTTGGTTTTTTTTAACATCAGACAGGTAACGGGCCAACCTTCTTCACAGGGTTTGAGGGCAGCACATTTCACACAAGTGGAAACCTTGTCATTCCACTTATGAACAACGAAAGGATCTCTTTTTGTCTGCTCTTATAATGACCTAAGACTACAAGTCACTAAGGTTATAGCTTAAAAAGATCACTTAGTAACCATTGGACCATTAACCTCTCAATTTTAAGGATTCTTATTTGAAAAGGCACGTAAGTGTGCCTATATGTTTTTAAGTTTCGAATAAAACATTTTAGAGTTTATATGTTTTCTGAGTTGGAGTCTCACTCTGTTACCCAGGCTGGAGTGCAGTGGCACACTCATGGCCACCACAGTCTCGACCTGCTGAGCTCAAGCCATTTGTCCGCCTCAGCCTTCTAAGTAGCTGGAACTACAGGCACTTGTTACCAAGCCCAGCTTATTTTTTGTTTTATTGTAGAGGCGAAGTCTCACCAAGTTGCCCAGTCTAATCTCGAATCCCCGAGCTCAGGCAATTCTCTCGCTTCAGCCTCCCAAAGTGCTGGGATTACAAGCTTGAGCTGCTGTGCCCAGCAGTTGATATGCTTATCATATTTGTCTTTTATGGTATACCCCTTCTCATAATAGCCTTGAAAATCAAAGACTCAGGCTGGGCACGGTAGCTCACGCCTATAATCCCAGCACTTTGGGAGGTGGAGATGAGGATTGCCTGAGTCCACCCACAAGTTCAAGACCAGCCTGGGCAACTTGGTGAGACCTCATCTCTACAAAAAAAAAAAAAAAAAATTAACCGGGCATGGTGGCACGTGCCTGTATTTGCAGCTACAGGGAAAGCTGAGGTGGAAAGATCACCTGAGCCCAGCAGGTCGAGACTGCGGTGACCATGAAGTGCCACTGCACTTCAGCTTGGGACTCCAACTCAAAAATAAAAATAAAAAAAAGGGTGACTTGAGTATTTGAGATAGAATAATAGGAAAATATTGGAGAAGAAGAAGAGATTGGCAGAGGAGAGCAGAGTGAGGACTAGTTCTACCAAATACAAGAATAGACAGAGCAGTGGACAGGATAGCATCGAAATGCATGAGGAGAACTTAATGTATTATAGAGACAGCATTTGAAAAAAGGTGGATTATTTAATATGTGTTGTAAGAACAACTTGGTTGCCATCTGTGGTAGATGGGTGGGGTGGCTTATGCCTCTAATCCCAGAACTTTTGGGAAGCTGAGGAGGAATGATTGCTTGAGCCAGGGAATTCAAGACCAGCCTGGGCAACGTAGTGAGACCCTATCTCTACAAGAAGATTAAAAGATATCTTGCCTGGTAGTATGTGCCTGTAGTCCTAGCTATTCAGAAGGCTGAGTTGGGAGGATCATTTGAGCCCAGGAGAGTGAGGCTGCAGTGAGCTATGATCACACCACTGCTGTCCAGCCTGGGTGACAGAGTGAGACCATGACTGTTGATACATTTCACTGTATATAAATAAAGAACTCTACATGGCAACAAAATACGAATATTCAGAATTGAAACTGGGAGAAAACATTTTCCATGCTTATACATGGCCAATCCTCTAAATAAAGTTTGCTAAATAATTAAGGGAAAAAAACTCAGAAAAAAAATGGGCAATATATTTGAAGAGCATATATAGAAAAATAAATCTATATTGTAAGATTTTTTAAGTATTAAAATCACTCATAATAAAAGAAGTTAAAAGCTAATAAAGTTAGTTTCACCTTTAAATTGGCAAGGACCAAGGAGTTGTATACTACTTGATGTATACTATAATATATAGTATATATAGATGTACATATATAGACACACAAACTATATATATAATATATATATTATACTACATTAACATGGGTGTGAGAAACCAAATACTCTTGGACAGTATAAATGGCTACAACCTCTTTGGAGGGAAGCCTGGTGCTATCTATCAAATTGTAAGTGTGTACTTATTATTGTGTCACTTCCACAAATGTGTCCCAAGATACATTTACAGGATCACAAAGATATATATATAGTCAATGCAATAGCATAGTAGGGGGAAAAAAGGAAGTCTTAATGTCCATTAATAGTGGACTGTTAAGTAAAATTGTGGTATTTTCATATGTGTAGTTTTTTTCTTTTTTCTTTTGAGTCTGAGTCTCACTGTTTCCCAGCCTGAAGTGCAGTGGCATGCTCACGGCCACCATGGCCTTGACCTGCTGGGCTCAGGCAGTCCTTTCACTTCAGCCTTTCAAGTAGCTGGAACTACAGGCACATGCCACCACACCCAGCTAATGTTTTTGATTTATTGTAGAGACGAGGTCTTGCCAAGTTGCCCAGGCTGGTCTTGGACCTGTGAACTCAGGCAATCCTCTTGCCTCTGCCTCCCAAAGTGTTGGGATCACAGGCATGAGCCACCGCACCTGGCTTCATATACATACTTTAAAAAGAGACAGACCCACGTTTAACATTGTAGTGCCACATCAAAAATCAATTAAATTTAAAAAATAGAAACAACAAGGTAAAGAAGAGAGTCTGTGTATATGTGTGCATTAGAATACCTATGGAAGAATATGTAACAAATTGGAAGTCACAGTTGCCTTTGGGTAGAAAAAGCAAAGGACACAGATGGGAATGAGGGAAACTTTTTTACAACATGAAGTCTAAACTCACACTCTTTAAAAACTTTTTTAAAATTTTATTTTTGAGTCTAACTTTGTCACCCAGGCTGGAGTGCAGTGGCATGTTCTTGGCCACCCCAGTGTCGACCTGCTGGGCTCCAGCAGTTCTTCTGTCTCAGCCTTCCAAGTAGCTGGAACTACAGGCATGCGCTACCTTGCATGGCTAATTTTTTTATTTATTGTAGAGACGAGGTCTCACCAAGTTGCCCAGGCTGGTCTCGAATCCCCAGGCTCCCAAGGTGCTGGGACTGTAGGCTGAGCCACCGAGCCTGGCCTAAAAATTGTTTTTAACCATGAGCTTGTATTACTTATTCAATTAAAATAATTTAATAGTAAATACTGTAAAATGTTCTTTTAAATAAGGTATACGTTATTGGAACCTTTTAAGAAACTTATGACCAATTTTTTTTTTTTGAGTTGGAGTCTCATTCTGTCACCTAGGCTAGAGTGCAGTGGCACGCTCACGGCCACCCCAAGCGTCGACCTGCTGGACTCAGGCGATCTTTCTGCCTCAGCCTTCCAAGTAGATGGAACTACAGTTGCATGCCACCATGCCCAGCTAATTTTTGATTTATTGTAGAGATGAGGTCTCGCCAAGTTGCCCAGGCTGTTCTCAAACCCGTGGGCTCAGGCAGTCTCCTCACCTCAGCCTCCCAAAAAATGACCAATTTTTAAAAAAGGCTTCTAATATTCAAAGGAGTTACTTAATATCCCATTACAGAATGCTACTTCATTTAATCGTCCTTTGAGTTAGTAGAATTTGAAATCATGAAACTAACCTAAGATTGGAACAAAATATTTTGTTTGTTTGTTTTGAATTCAGACTCACTCTGTCGCCCTGACTGGAGTACAGTGGCATGTTCATGGCCACCGCGACATTGACCTGCTGGACCCAGGCGATCCTTTCGCCTCAGCCTTCCAAGTAGCTAGAACTACAGGCGTGTGCTACCATGCCTGGCTAATTTTTTGATTTATTGTAGAGACGAGGTCTCACCAAGTTACCCAGGCTGGTCTCGAAGCCCTGAGCTTAGGCAGCCCTCTCACCTCAGCCTCCCAAAGTGCTGGGTTTACAGGCTTTAGCCACCGCACCCAGCTAAAAGATTACTTTTATTCTTAGCTATTCCAAATCTTTTTTTTTTTGAGTTGGAGTCTCACTCTCACCCATTCTGGAGTTCAGTGGCTGCTCCTGGCCACCGCAGCCTCAACCTGCTAGGCTCCAGCGATACTTCCGCCTCAGCCTTCCAAATAGCTGGAACTACAGGCGCGCGCTACCACGCCCAGCTAATTTTTGATTTATTGTGGAGATGAGGTCTCACCAAGTTGCCCAGGCGGGTCTCAAACCCATGGGCTCAGGCAATCCACTCACCTCAGCCTCCCAAAGCGCGGGATTACAGGCTGAGCCACCGGGCCCGGCTCCAAATATATCTTTTAATTTGCTGTAAGATTTTATTTTCTAGGTTGACTACATTCCATACAGTTGCATAAAATCTATATTTGTGTGACATTTTTAATGTAATAGGCTTATTCAGATATAATTCACATAATATCCAAGTCACCCATTTAAAATGGTTTTTAGTGTATTCAGAGTTGTGCAGCCATCACCCCAATTAATTTTGGAATGCTTTTATAACCCCCGCAAAGAAACCTTTTACATTTTACCCTTTTACATTCACTCCCAACACTCCCATCCCTAAACAATCACTCATCTGTTTTTGTTTTTTCCTCTTCTTTTTTTTTTTGTTTTTTTGAGACAGAGTCTCACCATATTGCTCAGGCTGGAGTGTAGTGGTCCAATCATGGTTCACTAAACATTGAGCTTCTGGGCACAAGCGATCCTCCTGCCTCAGCCTCCTGAGAAATTGGGACTACAGGCACATGGCTCTACACCATCTAATTTTTACATTTTTTGTGTAGATAAGGTCTTGCTATTTTGCCCAAGCTGGTCCTGGACTCCTGGCCTCACACAGTCCTCCTACCTTGACCTCCCATAGTACTGGGGTTACAGACTTGAGCCACTGTGCCCAGACTGTTTTCTTTTTCAGCAGATTTACCTATTCTGGATTTTTCATATAAATAAAATCAAACAACATGTGGTCTTTTGTGACTGGCTTCTTTCACTTAACATAATGTTTTCAAGGTTCATCCGTGTTGTACCATATATCAGTACTTTATTCCTTCTTTTGACTGAATGACATTTGATTATATGGATATTCCACATTTTATTTGTCCATTCATTATTTGATGGACATCTGGGTTTTCACTTTTTGGCTATTATGAATATTGCTGCAGTGAGCACTTGTGTGCCAGTTTTTATGTGGATATATATGTAGGAGTAGAATTGCTAAATCATGTGGTAACTGTGTTGAATATTTTGAGGAACTGCCTGATTGTTTTCCAAAGTTGCTGCACCGTTTTATGTATGAGGGTTCCAGTTTTTCCACATCCCCTCTAACACTTATTATTTGTCTTTTTGATTATAGCTGTTCTGTTGAGTGTCAGTTGGTTTTAATTTGCCTTTCCATGGTGGCTAATGATATTGAGCATCTTTTCATATACTTATTGGCATATGATTTGTTCTTATATTTAATACAAACTTATTGTTGCCTGCCTTTCCTAATATTTGTTGACATCTACCATAGATGCATTTCTCATTAATTAGGTGTTTTGTGTCCTTTTTTTTTTTATGTCTGGACTTCTCCACCAAGAAGTTCATTTTAGGAGCTCATCTATTCCTGTCACAATGGACATTTTAGCCACTATGAGAAATGTGGCCCGATAGAACCTTACTGAGCCACTGTATACAGTGATTTAAAGTTCATGTTTTATTTTTCTTGCAGTATTTCACTGGCCTTGAATGTGGACATAAGTTTTGTATGCAGTGCTGGAGTGAATATTTAACTACCAAAATAATGGAGGAAGGCATGGGACAGGTAACGGTGCCACTTTCTTTTTCAGTTTTTGTTGGATTTTCATAGTGTTCAGAACCTTGCACCCATAAAAACAGGTGAAGCCTTCTGGATTGTGAATCTCATGGGGAACGTTTTTCTACATTAAAATAACTAAAAGATAACCGACTTTTTTTTCTAAAGCAATGTGGCATTCCAGTTAAAGATCCAGTCCAGGTAATGTTTTCTCAGCAAGAATTAGTTAGTACTGGTATATATCAGGCTAAACTTGTTGAGTAATTTTGTCAGATACCTTTCTTTTGCCTTTCAAGTTTTGTACTGAAAAACCATTTACTCACATCAGCACTTCTAGTTAGTTTATGGTGATAAGCACACATTTCCTTTAAATAGAAAGGGAAGGATTGAATTTCTGTAAACATTAACCTATCCCTAGAACCTAGCAAAGTGCCTGGCAATGGTAAGCATTCATTAAATATTTGTTGAATGAAGACAGTTTAAATTTCAATCTTTTTCAGACTATTTCGTGTCCTGCTCATGGTTGTGATATCTTAGTGGATGACAACACAGTTATGTAAGTATGTTTGATAGATTCTGCATGTTGAATATTGGTTAGTTGGTTAACCAAATGAACTTTTAGCACCTCAGAGGATGTGAAACTTTTACATCTGAAGAGATGTTGCAATCTGCATTCCTTTGTAATACATTGTAACTTGGTTAAATACCTAGTCACTATTTCTACAAATTTAGGAATATATAATAGCTAGATTTTGGTAAACCTTGGAATTGGAGAATAGGATATGTCAGTGTGTCATTTGAGGTCCTCTAGGAAGCAGTTGCCAAGATAGAATTTAAAGAGAAAGAGCCTTAATGTGGGATAGCATCTGTGCAGGAAAAAGTATAGTATAAGATGCAGACAGACATCGATGCAGGTCTGACACTTGTTATAGGAGGGGAAGAAGCTAAGAGAGGATTCAAGAGGAGGAGCCTCACCATGATGCAGTTACAAGAGTCTCTGGCAGCCCTGTGAGGAACTCCAGTGCATAGATTGTCCATGGAGGAGCATCTCTTTTTTTTTTCTTCTTTGAGTTGGAGTCTCACTCTGTCGCCCAGACTGGAGTGTAGTGGCTGCTCCCAGCCACCGCAGTCTCGACCTGCTGGGTTCCGGCGATCTTTCCGTCTCAGCCTTCCAAGTAGCTGGAACTACAGGTGCGCGCTACCACGCCCGGCTAATTTTTGATTTATTGTAGAGATGAGGGCTCGCCAAGTTCCCCAGGCAGGTCTTGAACCCGCGGGCTCAGGCAATCAATCCACTCACCTCGGCCTCCCAAGGCATGGGATTACAGGCTGAGCCACCGAGCCCGGCGGAGCATCTCAATAAGTAGCAAGGGCCCAGCCCATGTACCCTTACAGTGCTTAGTCATTGACTGGGACTAGCCAGGGAGATCATGTCTTTGCTGGAACACTGCTGCCAATCCCAAATGCACTGCAGCTGGTGACTTTTCACCTACCAGCTCTCCTTGTGAAAGGTTCTCTTTTCAAGGAAGAAAGAAACTCGAAGAAGGAAGTTCTTGAGCCTGAGCTTGATTCCTGGGTCAGCGCTGTTTTTATAACCTTAGGTTGCCCAGTTAACTTCACTCCAGGAGGATAAACAGATTGAGGATCTGAATGATCCACAAACATATTGTATAATTAGTCATGGATAATTGCCTATACAGAAGTATGTCTGTATTTAAGCACTGGGATTTTTTTTTTTTTAATTTTAAAGATGGGGGGTACAATTCAGGGTTAGGTACATAAATGGGTCATCATACAGGTAAAGTTTGGGTACTCATGTCCAAAATAAGCCATCATCTTGTAGTACCACCATTCTTATAGTTGTCTTTACCTTGTCCCCTAATGCTTTCTGATTCCTTGTATTCTTTCATCAGTACATCAATTTTCATCAATGTAGATTCATCAGTATATTTCATCAGTACAGATCACTATATCCTTTTATCCATTTGACAAACATTTACTGGGAGCCTACTTACTAACACATGTACAGGAGAACAAGAAATTAAGATACAATGCCTTTGAACCAAGAGGTTCACAATAATAAATAACTGCAATGCAAATGTTTAAATTTTGTATATAAAAGCATGTTTAAAGTACTGTTAGAAAGAAGCAAATTATTCCACCTAAAGAATTTAGGGAGTCTTTACTTAGGGTATAAAATAATAGGAATAAAAACTGAAGTTGAGAGTGGTGTAATATTGGTTAACGAAAGAATGTTAATATTTTAAAAATAGATCATGAACTTCTTTATTAAGTGTTCCATGATGACTAGAGCACAGAGTCAGAGGTTATTGGAGATGAGAATGAAAAGACTTTTAACAGTTTGTCATGAGTTTTGTTGTAGAGGTTGTTAAGGCTCTGATAATGAGACTTGCATTTTATAACTACAGCTTTGGTGTGTAATGGAGGTTCGTTTAGAGTTGGGAGGCATTTGGGCTGTCAGACTTGGCTATTGTTATAGTCTAGGTTAAAAAAGATGATAACATGGCAGTTGGAATTCTAATGGGATGCCCATAGAAATAACAGAATTTAGAGATATGTTTGTTAAGTCCGAAAAAACAGCAGTATGAATCTGCAATTTTTAATTGGATCCATTAGGTAGAAGCTAGTAACCTCCTAGTTTGGAATTCAGTAACAATTGAAGTAATGGAAGAGGAAGCCATCACTCATGGAAAGAATGTAGAGTGAGAAAAGAGTGTTGTCTTAGAGACTAACATTTAAGCAGACGTTAGAAGAAGCGGAGGAATCAGCAAAAAATATTAGGTGATTCTTTAAGAGAATAATATAGGAACCAAGGGAGTAGAAAATGTCAGCAAGAGGTCACTAATGGTATCATGTCCTACAGGAATATAAAAGAAAACAGCATTGAAGAGACCATTAGATTTCCCCATCATAAAAGCAACTTTACTAGAATGGTGAAAGTGAAAGTCAGATTGTGATGAGTTCAGGCATTAATGGAAAATGGAGACTACTATGGTAGTTTAGGAAAAGGAAAGTTCTTGATTATACCCTGCTCCCCCAATGGATTGCTATTGACTGTGTCATCTCAGATACTTAGAGCATCCTTGTAAATGAAAGAAACTGATGTGAGTTGGGCACACACATGTATTAATGTCCATTAGGTTTAACAACTTCTACAATTTACTCAGGTGGTCTTAGGATTTTGTCCTGACAGCATGGCACACATTTTTTAAATCGTTTAAAGTGAAGCCATGAGTTTTTAGAAGTACTTTAGGAGCTCTGTTGGGGTCCTTCCTTGGGTTCAACCAGAGGAACTTTTTTTTTCATATCTGTCTTAAATAACGGATTTCTGAATAAGGTTTTATTTGGGGGAAAACTACATGGGAAATGGATGAAGTATTTTCATCACATAAAACAGATGTGATTAATTTCTTTGGTATCATAGGACTATTACAAATCAGCAAGAAGATAATTCTCTATAAAGGACATGAACAAGCAGTTCATAGTGAAAGAAATTTAAATGACCATAAAGTTAAGCTATCATGCCCAGTTAAATACATGTATATCCAAATTAGGTACTCTAATTATTTTTGGCATTCAGATTGGTAAGGATTAAAGAATTTGGTAATATCTCATATGAGGGAGAATATAGTAAAGTAGGAATATAAATGGTTATAAGCTTTTGGGATTACAGTTATAAGCTTTTTGACAGTTTATAAAAATTTGTGTTCTTTGGCCTATCATTCAATAGTTTCAGCACTATCTTCATAGTGCTAACAACTAACTCACTGTCTTTTCTCTTTTCCAAGGCTTGCTATAATTCAGGGTGATTTCAGTGCCCATGTGTATAGCACAAAGTATAGTCCCCAGACCAGCAGCATCAGCACCAACTAGGAACTTGTTAAAAATGCACATTCTCAGGCCTTACCCCAGACTCACTGAATCAGACACTTTGAAGAGAGAGCCCAGCAATCTGAACAACAATATTGGATATATTTTCAAGGCAGATTCAGGTTAAATATGGGGGTAAGGAAAGAGAAGAGTCAAGAATGACTACA
>CAUYQG010067391.1:0-10668 GCA_963574415.1 Tarsius wallacei | reverse complement strand
TATGACCCAAAAATTCCCTATTGGGAATATACCCAGAGGAACTCAAACTAGCCTACAAAAAGATACCTGCAAATGCATGTTTGTTGCAGCTATATTCACAATAGCAAAAACATGGAACCAAACATGCTGCCCATCAAAGCTGGACTGGATAAAAAAAAGTGGTACATGTACACAATGGACTATTATGCATAAAGAAGGACTGATAAAGGACTTTAGCAAAATCTTAGGGTACAAAATAAATGTGCAAAAAACAGAATTTTGAACTTCGCAGCATCTTGGATGGATTTAGAGTTGATCATACTCAGTGATCTATCAAAGAAACAAAGAACAGAGTACCACATGTTTTCACTCATAAGTGAACCTTGAACAATTATCATAATACTATAAGAAAGGGGTTGGCAATAGTGGGAAACTGCTGGGGGGTAGGATTGGCAGTTGAGTGAAACTACCGGGGAGGGAGGGACACATCTCATCAACAAGGGTACCTGCATAATGAACATTTGTATATCTAACTCTGAATTGTACCCTACATCTTTAAAATTAAAAAATAAAAATGTCTTTGACAAACTGTATGGAAAGCATTCATTACCAAATGGTAAGTGACTCTAGATATTCTTTCACTTACATTTATGGGACTGTTATTGATATGAATGTTCCAAAATTATCTATATTCTTAAAAAAATATAGCATGTCATCAATCATAATTCTATTTAAGATGTTATATGCCAGAAAAGTAACCAAATTTTTTTGTGAATTGCTAATTATAATAAACTTCAATCATATTTAAAAAATAAAAATAAATAAAATATGCATCTAAAGATACCATCAAGAAAGTGAAAAAACAGGCCAGGCACAATGGATCACTCCTGTAATCCAGCACTTTGGGAGGTGGAGATGAGAGGACTGCCTGAGCCCAGGAGTTCGAGAGCAGCTGGGCAACATATTGAGACCTCATCTCTACAATAAATAAAAATTTAAAAATTAGCAGAACGTGGTGTCACACACCTGTAGTCCCAGTTACTTGGAAGGCTGAGGCAGAAGGATCACCTGAGCCCAGCAAGTCAAGATTGTGGTAGCTGTGAGCACACTCCAGCCTGGTTGACAGAGTAAGACTGATTAAAAAAAAAAAAAAAGTAAAAAAAAACCCACACAGAATGGGAGAAAATTTTTGCAAATCATACACCCAGCAAGGGAGCAACTTGTATCTGGAATATGGGTCCATCTGGGGGAAGAAATGCAGCCTAGAGCCCAAGAAAGTCAGTTCTCCAGAGAAGATAAACAAAAGTCCCATAAGCACATAGAAACAGGTTCAACATCATGAATCATTAGAGGAATGCAAATAAACCTTAAAATAAGATTTGGCTTCCTACCCACTAGAACGGCTATGATAAAAAAGATAAGTATTGGTGAGGGTGTGAACAAACTGAACCCTCATACAATGCTGGTGGGAATATCAAAGCGCATAGACTATTTGGAAAACAAACTAACAGTTGCTCAAAAGGTTAAACATTAAGTAAATATGTGACCCAGCAATCCCCTCCTTGTTACACAGTATACCCAAGAGAAATGAAGACATATGTCCACATAAAAACTTATTCACAAATTGCTCGAGCTCAGGAGTTCAAGACTAGCTTACATGTGGCCTTTTGTGTCTGTTTTTATTCCACTTACCATAACATTTTTATGACTCATCTGGGTTGTAGCTTGTATCAGTACTTCACTATTATTTACTGCTGACTATCTTGCTGATCTGAAGTTCTTATAAAAATTATGAAAATTGTGAAAGTAGAAATATAAAGTGCAGAGTGATAATATTAATTACCTTGGTAAAGTGGGTATGGATTAAGTAATAGAAGAGATATAAAAATACATTTAGGCCTATTTTGAGTGCTTCCTATTAGAGCATGTGTTATTTTTTACACTAAATTTTTAAAAATAGAAAAAAGGCTGAGCACAGTGGCTTACACCTGTAATCTCAGCATTTTGGGAGGCTGAGGCGGGAGGGTTACTTGAATCCAGGAGTCCAAGACCAGTCTGGGCAACATAGTGAGAACTCATCTTCACAAAAATTAGCTAAGCATGGTGGTGCACACCAATAGCTACTTGGAAGGCTCAGGTGGAAGGATTGCCTGAGCCCAGGAGGTCGAGACTGTGGTGAGCCATGATTGTGCCACTACACTCCAACCTGAGTGACAGAGCTGAACTCAAATAAAGAAAAGAAAACTCTGTAGCTGAGTAAAAAATAACAATAAACAATGAAGTGTCTGGAATTTCTTCCTGGAGAATTGGCTCAAGTGTGTGTTGTTTAAAGAGTGATGAGCGGGGAGGGAGGGAGGAAGGGGGAGAGACAGAGAGAAAGAGAGAGAGAGAACAATGGTTGAAGAATCAAGGCAGAACTACAGTATCAGAAGAGAAGAAAAATGTCAACATGGATCCAAGAAGTGAGTGTGAATACTGAAAAAAGCTCGTGGGGAGTCAGAAGTGACTGGGTCCATGTGAGGGAGTCTGAAGTGACTGGATCCTAGAGCACAAGAGGGCCAGAGACCGAGGCTGGGGATGGGGGAGGTGGAGTGGGATCAGAAGGGCTGTCTAGTCATTCCCTGACCTTCCCCCTCCACCATCCCAGCAAGATCACTACATAATTTATAGTCACTGCATATAGAAAGAGCAGTACCATTCTGGGACTTTGACATAACAGACAGATAAATTTTTAGCTCTTCTGGAGTAGGGAGCTGTATCAGTGTTTATTTCTCCAGGAACCAGACTCACTCTGGTACTTCAGAAAGAAAGTGTTTAATATAGGAATAGGAGCTCAAACTAATGTTTGAAAATCTGGGAGGATGGGGGAAGCAAATATTGGTGAAGTCATGTGATAGGCAGAATAATAGTCTCCCAAAGATGTCCATGTCCTCGTCCCTGGAACCTGTGACAATGTCATCTAATGTGACAAAAGGAATTTTCAGATGTGATTGATTAGGCTTAGGATCTTAAGATAGGAAGATGATTCTGAATTATCTAGGCAGGTCCAATAACTACAACGGTCCTTATAAGTGAAAGAGGGAGACAGCAGAGTCAGAGTTAGAGAAGGAGATATGACAACAGAACCAGAGGTCAAAGTGATGTGACTTCTGACTTGCAAGTTAGAGGAAGAGACCACATGCAAAAGAATGCAGGATGCCTCAAGAAGCTGGAAAAGGCAAAGACACAGGTTTTTTTTTTCTTAGAGCTGCAAAGGAATGTAGCCCTGATGGCCCCTTAACTTTAGCCCGAGACAAATTTTAGTCTTCTGAATGCCAGAACTGTAAGATAGTGAATGTGTGTTGTTTTAAGCCACCTGGTTGTGATAACTTGTTACAGCAGCAACAGAATAATGACACCTGTTATCACTGGAGCACTTGGATGTTGCAGCTGGGAGGTCAGAAAAGCTTATGCTGAAGACTACAGCCCAGAGCACTAATGATAGGTTCTCAGAACCCTGCCAGGAAGTTGCTGTAATTCTCCAGAACCTCTGAGACGACTCCCACCACTCATCTCAGTCTGTAAAGGCAAAGCAAGTGGGTCTCCAGCAACTGAAACCTCGCATCTGCCTGAAGCTACCCCTGATGGGTCCAGGCCTATCCCTCCATCTTTTCCTGGCTCCATATCTCACGTAAGTCTCTCCCACACACAAAAAACGAAAACAACAACAACAACAAAAAACATGAACCAGAACTATACAGGGAAATGGCTTCTGGGAGATGTGTTTCCTGGATTTTCCTCTGCAGAGAAATAGAATAATAGGAGATGAGGAGATATTGAACTTCAACAATTTAGCTCAGGAGTTACTAACAGTAAATGCAGCTGGACGGTTGACACTTGTTTGATGAGCATACGTACCATTAGATGATGTAAGCCACTGATGTACTGAGGAGATTTGATTAATTTTAGCAAATGTTTTTTGGAGCAAGGATGTATTAGGGACTATGAAAAGTGCTCAAAGAAGACACAAACAAATGGAAAAATAGTCCATGCTCATGGATTGGAGGAATCAGCATTGTTAAGATGTCCATCGTGCCCAAGGCAATCTACAGATTCAACAAAATACCCATTAAATCTCCAACAATATTCTTCTCAGACCTGGAAAAGACAATACAGAAATTCACATGGAAACAAAACAACCACGAATAGCCAAAACAATCCTCAGCAAAAGGAATAAAATGGGAGATCTCGCACTTCCAGAATTTAAACTTTATTATAAGGCTACAATAATCAGTACAACCTGGTATTGGTACAAGAACAGGCATATAGATCAATGGAACAAGATAGAGATTCTGGAAGCAAAATCTCCATTTCTCAACCAACTTCTCTTTGACAAAACCTCCACCAACAACCACTGGAGAGAGGAGAACATATTTGGGAAACGGTGATTGGCAAACTGACTGACTGCAGGCAGAAGAATCAAACAGGACCCCTTCCTATCACCATACACAAAAATCACCTCTAAATGAATCAAAGACCTAAATGTAAAACCTCAAACTACAAAAATCTTATAAAATGCAGGAGACACCTTTATAGACATCAAATAGACAACCAATTCCTAATCATAACTCCAACAGTTCATGACATAAGAGATAAGATAAACACATGGGACCTCATTAAACTGAAAAGTATCTGCAAAACAAAAGAAACTTCCAAGAGAGCAGGGAGACAGCCCACAGAATGGGAAAAAATATTTGCCAACTGTATATCTGACAAAGGCCTAACATCTAGGATCTATAAGGAACTCAAACATGCCAAAAGGAAAAAAAACAACCCCATTCAAAAGAGGGCAATAGACATGAATAGACACTTCTCTAAAAAATTTACATGGGCAGCCAACAGACACGTAAAAAAATGCTCAGCCTCACTAATCATCAAAGAAATACAAATCAAAACTACCTCCTAACCCCAGTAAGAATGGTCATTATTAATAAATCAAACAACAACAGATGCTGGTGAGGAGGCAGGTAAAAGGGAACACTTCTACACTGCTGGTGGGAATGCAAACGAGTTCAACCTCTATGGAAAACGGTGTGGCAATTTCTATAAGAACTAGAAATTGATCTTCCAAATGTCCTTACAATCCCCCTATTGGGAATATACCCAGAGGAACGCAAATTATTCTACAAAGAAGATGCCTGCACATGCATGTTTATTGCAGCACTATTCACAATAGTAAAAACATGGAACCAACTGTGCTGCCCATCAAAACTGGACTGGATTTTAAAAATATGGTACAGATACACAATAGAATATTACACAGTCATAAAGAAGGACAAACATATGGACTTCACAGCAAATTGAATGGATTTAGAGTTTATAATACTCAGTGATCTATCACAGAAACAAATATCTGAGAATACCATATATTCTCACTCATAAGTGGACCCTGAATATTTACCATAATACTATAAGAAAGGGATTTGCAGTAGCAGGGATGGAGGGTGATGGGTTCACAACATCAATAAGGGTACTTGATCTCAAACCAGGCAAAGTGGGGGCCAAAGGGGGCCCAAACTTTACCAGTATGATGTCCATTTGTATATCTAGTCCTGAATTGTACCTCACATCTTTAAAATAAAATATATAATTAATAAATAAATATTTAAAAGAAAAATTTTTTAAAAGAAAAAATGCTCAGTCTCACTAATCATCAGATAAATGCAAATCAAAACCACATTGAGATACATTGTGGTGATTCCTAAAAGAACTAGAAATTGACCTTTGATACAACCCAGCAATCCCCATTCTGGGAATATACCCAGAGGAAATTAAATCACTCACAAAAAAGATAGCTGCACACATATGTTTATTGCAGCACTATTTACAATAGCAAAAACATGAAACCAACCGTGCTGCCCATCAAAACTGGACTGGATTTTTAAAATGTGGTACATATACATGATGGAATATTACACAGCCATAAAGAAGAACAAAATTACGGACTTTGCAGCAACTTGGATGGATTTAATGTCTATAATACTCAGTGATCTAGCACAGAAACAAAGAACTGAGTACCATATGCTCTCACTCATAAGTGGACCCTGAACTTTTACCATAGTACTATAAGAAAGGGATTGGCAGTAGCCAAAAACTGCCAGAGAGAGGAGGCATGTAACATCAATAAGCATACCTGATCTCAGACTGAGGAGCAAAATTAGGCCCAAACTTTACCTGTACAATAACCACTTATATACCTAATCCTGAATTGTGCCCCACATCTTTAAATAAATAAATATTTTCTAACCACTGTAAATAATTGATTTTTTGTTGTATATAGTAGGAAATAGGGTCAATATTATTTAATATTTTTTATTCTGAAATCGCAACCCAAATAACTTTTGAGAAGTCATTTTGCTTACTGTCCTGCAGCATATTTGTCATATTAATATGTATCAGTCTATTTCTTTACTCTCTATTCTGCTCTGTTTTTCCATTTGTCTAGTCTTATACAAATACTACACTCACTGAATAGGTAATAAATTTTGATATCCTGTATTGTGAATTTTTGAGTTTTATTTTGTTTCTTTAGATGAACCTGACCATTTTGAGGACACATTTCATTTCCATATACACTTTAGGATCCACGTGCCCATATCTATAAAATCAAATGCTGAAATTTTATTTAAAATTGCGTCAAATCTATAGAACAATTTGAAGAGAAATTACATGTCTAAAGTATGAGTCTTCCATGTGCACATTATAATTTTTGACTTCTTCAGTAGCTCCTATATTTTTCTCAAAATATTTTGTAATTATTGCTATGGTTTTACACATCTTTACTTAAAATTAAATTCAGATCAGAATTTCTGAATCTCAGCTCTACTGACATTATGGGCGAGGTAAGTCTTGTTGTGAGGAGTCGTTCAGCGCATTGTGGGATTTTTAGCAGAATCCCTGTCTTCTACCACTAGCTGCCAGTACCAGTGACATACAACAATATCTACTGGCTGCAAAGCGATCCTATGAGGCAAAATTGTCCCCCCAGC
The DNA here is from genome assembly GCA_963574415.1 of Tarsius wallacei. NCBI lineage: Eukaryota > Metazoa > Chordata > Mammalia > Primates > Tarsiidae > Tarsius > Tarsius wallacei. The sequence continues at coordinate 3,661 of CAUYQG010067391.1, read as the reverse complement.
GCTAGATGTTTAAGAGATTTAATTTTTTAAATATTGAATCTTAACAAACATAAGTAAACAGTAAAAAAACGGTAAGTGCATAAACCATTATGCAAGCAGATCATATATGCTCTCGTTGCTGTATAGCAATTTGTTGCATGAATATACAATTTATTTTTCATTCATCGATAGTTATTTGACTAGTTTGCCATTTTGTCTATTAAAAATTGCATTTCGAGAAAGAATATTTTTGTATATATATATATTTAGATATACTTATAGACATGGAATTACCTTTAGCAAATCTATATATTACACATTATATGATTTCTTTTGCATATGCATTTGAATTTGTATATACATGCACAAATACACAGATATACTAAAACAAGCAAAAAGACTTTTGTGCACACACAGTTACAAAAAGAAAAGTTAGCTCTGATATTTGTTGCTATCCTCGAGCAATATTCCAATGATTGTAAACTCTTTATTTTGTGTGTGCAAGAAATAAACCAAAAGGCCAAAGCATATCATCAGCTTACATATATGAATGAGTCAACCCTCTGCCCCTGAGGTCCAAATAAAATATTTATTTTTTAAAAAGTTTAAACAAACCCATTGAAGATAAATGAGTAAACAGATTGAAATATAAGCATGTTCATCATACATAAAAATCTAGTTGTGATTTTAAAATGTCCAAGACAATCTGTGAAAGTAATATAACTAAGTAGATACTTTTGAATAATGCTTAACACTGAGAACTATATGTGCAATAAATTTCACATGGATAACTAAATTACATTACTAATTTTGAATAAATTTGTGTATTTTCTTTTTAGTGTTTATCCTCTATGAGAACATGCTATTTTGTCTTTAAGTTTCAACAGAGCTTTCTTCACCTCCTTGTTCCTCAGGGTGTACACAACAAGGTTGAGAAGGGGTGTCAGTACAGTATAGAAAACTGCCACGACCCCATCCACAGCATCTCTGGAGTCTGGCCTCAGGTAAATAAAAACACAGGGAACAAAGAAACAAAGGACAACGATACAGTGGGAGGCACAGGTCTGAAAGGCTCTGCATCTACCCTCTGAGGTGCGGATTCTCAGGATGGAACAGACGATGGATACATAGGACAGCACTATGAGGAGAAAGCAGCCTGTGGCCACTACCCCAATGTTCACAAAGATGACCATCTCATTGACTGAAGTGTCTGCACAGGCTAGTTTGAGGATGGGCGGTGCATCACAAAAGTAGTGCTGGATCTGGTTGGGCCCACAGTATGGCAAACGGAATGTCAGTATGGTCTGGACTGCAGAGTGCAAAGAGCCACTGAGCCAAGTGCTAGTAGCAAGGAGGGCACACGTTCTCCCTCTCATCATGCGGGTGTACCTGAGTGGGTAACTGATGGCCAGGTAGCGATCATAGGACATGACTGTGTAGAGGAAACACTCAGTGCTCCCTAGGAAGTGGAAGAAATAAAGCTGGATCATGCAGCTGTGGAAGGAGATTGCTTTGCCAGCAGGTGATGATAAGGTCATCAGCATTTTGGGCACTGTGACAGTGGAGAACCACATGTCAATGAAGGACAGGTTGGTGAGGAAGTAGTACATGGGGGTGTGGAGGTGAGAATTCACCCAGATCACCAGCAAGATTAGGAGATTTCCTACCACAGTGAGCACATAAACCCCCAGGAAGATTCCAAAGAAGGGCGTGTCCAGCGTTGGGGTATGAGGAAGGCCTGTGAGGATGAACATTGTCACGAGGCTTGTGTTGGACATTTCTTCTTACTCTTGGTCTCTGTCACTGTGTGGATATAAAGAGCACCCAGTATTGAGAAGTTAATTAAGAACTGAGAATCTATTTTTTATGTGACAACTGCATCAACCACAGTAGATAGTTCTAGAGTTGTCCTAGGCTTTAATTGTTACGAAGCTTCTTTGATAAAGGTGATGAAGTGATTTCAGAATCTTTCTCCTCTACACACAAGCACATACACAAATAGAGACAAACACAATATATGCAGAATAAATTAAGAAAAGATATTATATTAGATGGTTATTGGTGTGTTAAAAATTACCAGAAACTTAGTGACATAAAACATGCAATTTTATTATCTCACCCTTTCTGTGGGTCAGGTCTGCTGGGCCCTCCATTCAAGGTCTCACAAGTTCTTAGTCAATGTGCCAACAGACCTGCAATCTCATCTGATGCTTGGGATTCTCTTCCAGGCTTGTTAAGGTTATTGGCAGGATTTCATTCCTTGAAGTTTAGGTCTGAAATCCCAGTTTTCTTTCTGGTTGTTGGCAGGGCATTTCACCCTTAGCTTCTAGAGGTCACCTTAGGTTCTAGGAAGTCCCTGCACTTGGTCTTCTTATAACTTTACTTCTTCAAAGCCAGCAGGAATACGTATGCTTATTGCAGCATTGTTCACAATAGCAAGAACATGGACTCAACTGTGCTGCCCATCGAAAGAAGACTGAATTAAACAAAATGTGGTACATATACACGATGGAATATTATGCAGCCATAAAGAAGGACAAAATCATGAACTTCACAGCAACCTGGATAGACTTAGAGTCTATAATACTGAGCAATCTATCACAGAAACAAAGAACTGAGGATCACATGTTCTCATTCATAAGCACACCTTGAACAATTATCGTAATCCTATAAGAAAAAGATTGTAAGTAGCGGGAAACTGCTGGTGGGGGCGGGGCGGAGGAGATGATGAAAGATTGACAGTAGTAGGAATCTGCCAGGGGAGAAGGGGCACACCTCATCCACAAGGGTACCTGCATAATGAACATTTGTATACCTAACCCTGAATTGTACCCCACATCTTTAAAATAAAAAAATTAAAAGAAAATTCAAAAAAAAAAAAGCCAGCAGGAGAATCTCTCTCCAGGTTTTAACAAAGTGTTATGTAATATACAATCAAAGGAATGATATCTCATTATATTCACAAATCCCACTCACATTCAAGGAAAGGTCACTACACAGGGAGGATATACTGGGGTGGGGGGCGTGGAGAAAAAAAAAATCTTTCAGTTATTTTGAATTCTATCACATTTTATTAATTCCAGAAATTTAATTTTGGTAGGAATGAATATTTCAAAAGTCTACCCTTCACCAAATCATTATTTAATTTGCTCATAAGTTACTTGGCTTAGTCACCTCACCTACATCACTGGGAATTTATAAGTATTCAATAAGATGATGCATGTAAAGTACTTAGCACTGTTTCTGGCAGGTGATAACTGCTGAATAAATGATAGTGAGTCATACCACCTGTGCCTTGAAGCAGTATTACAGAATTACCTATTTTTCTTAGAGTGAGAAAATAAGTAAATTTTCTTCGTTTTTACAGAGTTTTCTTTATTTCAAAGCTAAGTTTTGAGAAAGTCATCATTCCTGGTACTGTTATCAGTACCCCTATTATTGCCTCATTTTAAAGGTGTTTCTCTCAGAGCAGGTAAATATTTCAGCATGACTCCATAGTGAGATTCCAACAATCTCCCAAATGATCCAGAACATGCCAAACTTTTTTTTTTTTTTTTTTTTGAGTTGGAGTCTCACTCTGTCGCCCAGACTGGAGTGCAGTGGCCTCTCCCGGCCACCGCAGCCTCGACCCACTGGGCTCCAGCGATCCTTCCGCCTCAGCCTTCCAAGTAGCTGGAACTAC